>VMDR010002454.1:0-91692 GCA_007922815.1 Macrotus californicus
ACAGATCTATGGAGCTCAATGAGCCCCAAACATAGAAAAGTGAAGAAAAAAACAGAAGGCATATCATAATCAGATTTCTCAAAACTAGTAATAAAAGAAAATTTTAAAGGTGACCATAAAGAGAAAAGTTATGTAAAGAGGAATAAAAATAAAGTGAAAACAATGTATAACAAAAGACCATGGAGCAGCACCTTTAAAGCACAGAAAGAAAGCTGCCAACCCAGAATTCTATACCTAGTGAAAGTATTCTTTCCGAGAAGAAAGCAAATTCTATACCTAGAGAAAATGATCTTTCCAACAAGAAAGAGAATTTTATACCTAATGAAAATGATCTTTCCAAGGAGAAAGCAAAATAAATCTTTTTCAGACATACAAAAGCTGAAAGAACTCACCACCAGCAGAACAGCACTGTCAGAAATGTTACGGAAAGGACTTCAGTGGGAAAGGAAATGAAACCAGCTGGAAATACGAATCTTCACAATAAAATAAAAAATACCAGAAATGGCAACGGCATACATAAACGTATAAGCATTCTCAATTATTGTTTAAATGTCTCTAAAAGATTACTGACATGAATGGGTACAGAGTGTCAGTTTTATGAGGCAAAGTTACGGAGGGGGTGGCGGTGATGGTTCCACAGCATTGGGAGTGTACTTAACACCACCGCACTGTTCAGTGAAACATGGCTACGTGGTTAATTTTATGTTGTGTGCGTGTTCGCACAATAAAAAGTCTTAAAACAAAAATAATAGCAATGCACATTGGTGTTTGCAAGTACAATGCGTGACAAAGTCAGCACGTTCGGAGGGGGAGATGGAAGCACACTAATGTAAACTCGATGTGAAGTGTTACAGAATCACTTGAAGGTAGACCGGGATGTTAAAGATGCATGCTAGAAACCCTAAAGCAACCACTAAAATAATACACCAGAGTTAATAAGCCAACAAAAGAGAGCAAATGGAGTCATTAAAAAATACTGTTCATTTAAAAGATGATAAACATAAACCAGCCCCACTCTACATCCAGAATTACATGAAATGTAAATGGCCCCTTGCCTCGTGGGGCCTGTTGAATCATCTGAAGAGCACTCCTCTCTCATATCTGGATTCAATCCTCAAAGCCACTCTGAGGTCGATAGATCAGTTATTATCTCCACCACAGATCAGGAAACTGAGACCTCCCGTAGGAAGGTAACTTGCTCAGGTCAGCACGTTAGCAAATGAATCCTTGATGTATTTCGTCCCAAATGGAAGCTGCTTCAACCAAGCCCTAAAATAGACTCCTCCCTTCAGAAACTTTTTTATCCCCACCTACTCCCCCCTTCTCTCTCTCTCTCTCTCTCTCTCTCTCTCAAAAGAAGAAAGACAATTTGGCATGAATTAATGATGAGCCTGCCTGGCCAATTACCAGTGCTAAGTGCTCTCCCTCCCGCTGGGAGCAGCTCCCACAAAGCACTAAGTGATGTGGGCCTAGCCAAGGGCCCCCCCCCCCCAGCCAGGCCCAGCATCCTCCTGGGTCCAGGCTTAGAGGAAGCAGCTTTCCAATTAGCTCTTTCCAGACAGACTGGCTTCTCTGCACAGCAAATTGGGTTACATAGCTCTCCTCCAGCTGGCCTCCTTGTCTGGTCCCACCCCCTGCCCCCAGCAAAGAGGCCATGAGCCTGCAGGTTTCAGGCATCTGTGGAGGAAGGTCTTCGCAGACCTCAGCCCTGTCCCACTAAGCTGGCATTCCAGAAGCCAGTACGTATGCCCTATACCAGCCAGACAATGGCCTCAGAGCCCTAGAATCCAGGCTCCTGAGCTAACAGGGAAGCAGTACTCAAAGGAAAGATCCCATCATCCTGCATTTTCACCCTGCCCATAGCCACCCCCATTAGTAAGACAGAAAGTTAGGGCTGCCACCTGTGCCATCAAGGTAGGGTGTGGTGGCTTTTCTGATTTTTTTCCTAGCACTTCAAACATAGCCCGCATGTCATTTGAATCTGGAGAGAAATGCTGCAGAGAGGGCAGCCTGGAGCCTGACTACAGTGTGTCTTGGACTGTATGTCCCCTCTTTCTGGCCAGCTCGGGTTCTAGCCCACAGCTGGCGCCTCCTGTCCACATGGCCCTAACCAGGAGTGCCTGGCCTACTCTGCCACTCCCTCTAGTGGGCATTGCCACATTACAGCACTGAGCTCCCCTTCCGAGAGTAAAAGGCCCAGCACTTCACAGTTAGTGCAGCAGTGTCAGAGGCATTGTCGCCCTTGATCCTCACAGTACCGCTGTAGGGTATGCTGAGCGAGCATTGTGACTCTCGTTTTAGAGATCAGGAACCTTGTTTGACCAAGTGAGGCGGGAGCTCAGAGCTGGTGTAAAGTAGGGCTGGTCCTGAAGCCCAGGTCTCTCTCTAAGTCCTGGCTGCTCTGGGAGGTGTTCTCAGCTCCACACCAACCGTGCGTCTTATTTACCCTGTGAGGCTGAGAGTTGGGTGTGTCTTCTTATAAACTGTAACCCCACCCTTACACCTTATGTGAACTGTGGTTTGGTTCAGAACAACAAGGAAGGGTCCTAGCACAATGTACCCACACAGCCGTTCGACACCGATCATGACCCAGGCACTAGCGACTCCAAAGTGAATTAGATGCAGTCCCAGCCCTCAGGGACCCCCAGGCCTGTTGGGGAAATAAACAGATAATGACAACACCGTGTGAACAGTGCAATCATGGAGGCACCACAGAGGCTACAGTTGTCTGGGGCAGTCCCTTGGCCCAGAAGATAGGCAACACCTGACCCAAGCAACAGAACCATCAGGAATTCACTGGGCAAAGTCGGAGCGGAGCAGGGCGGGGCAGGTGAAGAATATTCCAGGCAGAAGGAACCATAAAGGAAAGATAAATCACTAGATGCCTTCAAGAGGTGCAGAGAGGCTTGGCATGGGGCTGAGATGTGTTCGGGCCAGACGGTGAGACTGCCTGCACACCCAGCTGTCCAGGTGGAGGCTGTGTCAGAGTGAGCTCCCTGGGATGTGGAGGCTGCAATCCCACAGCTCAGTCGGTTTATGGCCAAATGTTCTTATACTCGTAGAGGAGCTAAGCAGAGACAGGGCCTCTAGGGAGTAGGCAGCTGGTGATGCTGAAAAGTGTCTGCCAGGAGAATTCAGCTGAGAACACTTCCCATTCCCAAGAGGTCAAGGGGGCCCTGTTGTTACTCCTTGGTAGAGACCCTGAGATCACACTGTCATCCATAATTCACTCAACAAACACTCTCTGGGCCTCCTGCCTGTGCCAAGCTCTGAGCTAAACTCCAGGGACACAGAAATAAAAAGACATGGTCCCTGCCATTGAGAGATACACAGTCCTGGGGGGAAGGGAGCCAGAGAGAAAGAGAGTGGGGAATGATTGCAGCTCAGTGGGAGGTGGGCCCGGAGGGGGAGCCGTGATCTTGTACGCGAGCAAAGAGGAGAGGGAATTGGAGCTAGGTTTTAGAGTGTGGGTAAAAGTATACCTTTACCTGCCATTCAGGTAAAGGTATCCTAGGAAGCAGGAAGAGTGCATAAAGTCACAAAGGGGCATTGAGGAGGAGAGGGAAGCAGGCAGTAGTTGTGTGTTGAGGTGTATGGTAAGGGATCAGACCACTAGAAGTCAGTTTTGCCAGGTGGAAGAGCTGGAATGCTCTCCTAGGCCAGGTTTGGGTTTTATAAAATGACTCTGGCAGAGAGACAGCGGCTGAAGCTGAGGGTTGGAGCAGAAGGGTTAGAGCCAAAAGGCACTAAGGAGGCAGAATTGGTAGGGCGAGGGGACCAGCTAACTGACTACGGGAGGAGACACCTATGTCTTGCTTTTTAAAATTGCCACGCTCTGTTAAATGAACCTCTTCTGCAGAGCGGATACTCGATAAGCTAAAAGGATTTGATACACTAAGGTGAGTGAAAGCCCCTGGTACAGACACCTGGGCCCCCACACCCAGTAAACATTAAGGCAACACTCAATAAGGATCTATGGTAGCTGACTCTACATGACTCAATGAGTGCATAAGTGTATGAGTAATGAGTGAACAAATGGATGAGGGAACGGATAACCTGTGGGGCCCCAGCAGGCAGCCTCAGAGCCACACAAGCCTCTACGCCCCGTCAGGAGTCTTGGGGAGATGCTCTCCAGAAGGCAGGCTTAGTTGCATGTGTTGCTTAGAGAAGTCCTGAGGGAGAGCAAATCTCAGGGGCTGCCTTAAGGCTTGGGGTCCAGCTGACCCTTCGTGGAGGGTTTAGCCTTTATTCTTTTGGCTGGTGTCAGGTGGTGGCGGTGTGAAATGTCTGTACCTGACTCTGAGGAGCCCTCATCTCTGGCATCCAGGTTTGCACCTGGCAGTCCCACCGTCACTGCACAATCATCAATGAGTCAGAAGACAATATGTGAGAAATGAATGAGGCCTCCCGGAGTGACTGACATCACTTTGCCACCGACTACACGCAGGCACTGTGCTAGGTACAGTATATATGTCATCTCATTAAATGCTGCAATCCTGAAGAGAAGGGGGTTTTATTCACATTTTACTGATTAGGAAACTGAGGCACAGGGCAAGGATGAAACCTCTCCTAGGTCATCCAGTGATATCTTGGACTGAATCCATCAACTTATCTACAATGAAAGCAATCCATGGTAGAAAGTTGGAAAAATAGAGGAAAACTACTTCAATTTGATCATCCTAACACAGAAGCTTTTTTTTTTTTGTGCATAGTTTCTATATGCTTGGTACATACTTGAGGCTTTCTTATTTGGAAAACTTTGTCTTACTTTTTCTTTATTTAATATTATATCATAAACATTTTCCAGGTACTATGTTGCCTTGAAAATCATTATTTTTTATGGCTTCAGAGTGTTAAATCAGGCATAAGCACTGCACTTTAACTATTTCCCATGGTTGGGTATTTAAATTTCTTCCAATGATTTGATATTATTTAGAATGGTGTTTTAGGGGGAATATTTTTATAGGCCAGACTCCCAGAAACAGAAGTACGAGGTCAGAAGATACGAATATTTTAAGGCTTTTGTTACCCTACTCCTTTCTCATGGGGCCTTTCTACTTCACTCCCCATGTCTGGATGCCTTGTTTACCTCTCCCTCTCCTGGGTCACCCTTGCCCAGGCATATCTTCCTGACCCTCAGCCTCCTTATCTGTGAGATGGAGCTAATGACCCTCCCCTGATGAACTCATGGACTGGAGAGACCTTATTAGAGCATAGTAGTTATATTATACATACAGCAAAGAGGTGATACAGCATAATCTTTGGTGCCAGACTACATGGTTTTGAAGCCCAGATCTGCCACTCAGAAGCTGGGTGATTTGGGGCAAGTTACTCAGCATCTCTGTACCTCAGTCTTCTCTCTGCAAAACAGGAGTGATGAAAATAACAACAACCCCTTAGGGTTGTAGATGAGGTCTGAAGGAGTTTTTTTATGCAGAAAGCCTATAGCAAGAGCTGTGGTTGTTATAAAAGTGATGTCTGATGTGAGAGGCAGCACTTGCAAAAAAAGCTTCAGCATTCCTTCCTACAGGGACTGCCCCAAGGGGAGGGGCAGTAGCCAGGTGCCCAACAGATGGGCTTTTTTATGGTGGAAACAGCTGACCTAGCTCCATTGCGGTGACCATTACTCCCTCCCTGCAGCCTGCACAGCCCATGGTCTGGGTCCTTCTACCCACTCCCCCTCCCCACTGCCCACCACTCTGCCCTCTGGCTGCGGTGGCCTGATCTTATCCCTTTTTCATCAGGCTGCCTAACTGACCAGAAAATGCAAACGCATCCTAAATGCACACAACTGCCCCCCCACAAAGCTTTCCACCCCCCTATTCCGGGAAGCTGGGGACCTAGCGCCAGCCTGACGAGCAGCACTTAATTCTTTATTGAAAACCATTAACTGGAGTTCAGTTCTCTGAGCCCCAGTTTCAAATTACCCACAGGAAACGCCAGGCTGAGAGAGTGGCTTTCAAGGGCAGAGCCATCTCCTCTGCAGAGACTGGCTCCAGGACCCTGACTTTTTCCCTTTTGAGAAGCAATAACAACAGCAAAGGCAGCAATCATTTTCAATGGCTAGGTGCATAAGAGTTGGCGAAGCACTCGCCTCCTCCCCCTCCCCCTCCCTCTCCCCTTCTCTCTCTTTAACAATAGCCCAGTGCAGTAGGTCTGGCAGGAAGTATTATCATCCCCAATGATGGATGAGAAAACTGTTGGCCCCGGGGTCACACTGGCAGGCAGGAGTTGAACCGGGCTCCTGATCTCCCTGCCAATGAGTCCATGACCCTCCTGTCACAACACTTTATAGACCACCCACTGTGGGGCTTGACCTGTGGGAGGCATGGCCCCGGGGGAGACAGGTGAGGGAGATAGGGACCCTGCCCTTCACAAGCTACCAGTCCTGATTAGGATGGGGGACAATGAAAAACAGCCCTAGACTAGGGTTCCTAGTTCTATCCTCGGCCTGCCACTAACTGCCTAGCACATTATGGAGTTATTATTCATAGGACATGCAGGGAGGACTGAGACTAAGGGAAAATGGAGAGGGGTGAGAGCACTATGTCCTCAGTGCTCTCTATCAAGATTTCTATCCAGTTGGAACAAAACTTTATTCACTCATTCATTTTCAATTGCTTAATGTTGCCTATGTGCCATGCACTGAGCAAAGCGCTTTGCAAACAGTCCTCACTGACTCCTTCAAACAGACTTTTTAGGTAGGTACCATTGCTGTTCCCATTGACCAATGAAGAAAGTGAGGCTCAGGGAGTTTAGGCAACTCACTCATGATTACACACCAGTGGCAGAATTTGAATTCAGGTCAACCTGACTTTAATTCCCACTGCTTGTTTTTTTTTTATCATAGTTCTGTAAACATTTGCACAGTGACCCAACAAGAGCACAGAGAGAAGAGAGACCTGTGTGGGTCTCCAGGAAGGTTTCCCAGAAGTGGTGGCATCCCAGTTGATGGGAGAGACTGGCCAAATGAGAACAGCAGAGGAGAAAGTTCCATGAAGAGACAATAGCACAGGCCAGGGCCAAGAAGTATCAAAGGACATGGCATGTTAAGGCAAGTCAGGAATTGCTGAAACGTCTGATTTAAGCACAGAGGGTACAAAGGGATACTGCCCTCTGGGAGTACACAACCCACGAGAGAGGGAAAAACGTCAAATGACTTGGTATTTGAGGCAAGCTGGGTAAGAATTTTTATCCAAGAACAAAGAGCTTTCTGCTCATGAATCTCACCTCCTCCTCACAGCAGCCTGAGAAGCAGCTGAACAAGGAGGCCTTTGGCTACAGAAGGAACAGAGCTTTGGCCTCAGAGACTAGAGAGGCCTGCTTCCCAGAGCTTGTTGTGCAACTTACCACACTCTGAATCTAGGTTTTCCCTTCTCTGCAAAGGGACCACTGATACCTACTTCCCAGCATTGCATATTGCTGTACCTGACAATAGTTTGAAAATAATAGAGACTGGGTTTTATTCTAATTTACAGATGTAGATGCTGAGGCTAAGGGATATTAATCATATACCTATGGATATAACCAGAAAATGCTCAATCTGAAATTTTATCTCAAATCTGGTGGATTTCTCTGCCTCTCTGTCACTTCTACCACAGATCCTACCTTAGCCTTCGGGTGCCCAATGCAATAAGCCTGCTCCTCTGCCCACTATGTCCCTTTGGAGGGATGAAGACAACAATGTCCCCAGATCTCCCCTTCCCAGCCAAATACCTCCATATTTCCACTCAATATGATCCCCTAACCCTCAGCAGGGGTTAGCTGCCCTTGAGGAAGAAACAGGAAAGAAGAAGCCATAACAGGAGGTCCTCCCTAGACCAGATGTGAAATAGTCCCTGCCTTAGGAGCAGCGGCCAGAACCTCAGCAAACTCCCTGTGAAATACAATAGTCACAGCTCCCCCAGTCTATAAACTACCACGACCAACCTGGACACCAGCTTTGAAACCAAGGGAACCTGTCTCCACCTAAATCACGTTTCTTCCCTGCCCCAGATGGCCCCTATTTGAGCCGGATCTTTTATTTTTTTATTTTTTTTTTTTTTGACCACCTTGCTGAATGCGTTGCACACTCATTTCAGAAAATGCTGACCTCTGCTCCAAGCCGCCTCGTCGGCAGTTTCCCAGACATGGTTCGACTGTTTATTTATTTATTTTTATGTTAGCAAAGAGGAGAAAATCACATCAGCCTAAAATGAATACTAATGAAATGCCTTCGTTAGCTTCCTTTGTGATAAGAATGAAAAATCGGATTTCCACAGAATTGCAAGCCGTGTATTTCTTTCCTTTCCCTCAACCTTCTTTTTTTTTTCCCCCTTTTTTCCTGATAGGAAGATTAGGGACAGCCAAGAAGGAAAGTAAAGTCATTTTATAAAACATATCTGCATTTTTAAGGGCGCCTTTGTTGCAGAGGGACGTGGCGGTGCAATTTCTCCAAACCCACTTTTCTCAGCCTGTAAAGCAAATGTACCTATTTGTCCTCTGCTGCAACAATGCCAGCTGCATTCAATCAACTGAGAAGCTGCAAGCCATAAACCTTCTTCCCCAGCTAGGGGGGTGGGATGGGGGAGGGAGCAAGCAAGAGAGGAGGCATGCCATAAAAATTCATCAGAATAATGTAGAGATGAGACCGCGCTCCGATCGCCGGCAAGCAATCAACCAATCACTCATCCCGTGGCATTTACAGCACATCTCATTCCCCTGTTCCTTAAGGACAATTGATTTTTCCTGATTCCATTAGCATAACGGCGTGGAAAATGTCTGCAGTGCAATATTTCTGGAAAGTTCCAACAAGTAGGCTGGGCACTGGAGTGTGACCATCTCCATAAAGCTTTCTCAGGCTCTGCGGCAGCTGCCACCACAGCCACCACAAAAGGCCCAGGGAGAATGGTGCAGTCTCCAAAACATGGGGGCCAAGGGCACCTCAAGGTGTCAAAGCAGGTAACTGGCACCAACACGAAGCCCCTCATTTTCTCACCCCTGAACACAGAAGCACTCTTTTCCACAAGACGGGGTGTCATGGGACGGTAAGGAGCAAGCCAAAACCACCCAGCACAGGAGGTACTGTATCGCGGGTCCTGGGTTCATTGGTGGCCTTCCAAAGTGCCTAGATTTAGGAGTTGAGAAAAGAAGGCTTCATGTGATTATTTCCTTCTGTATGAACAGGAGGCTGCAGGCATAGGTGCCCAGGAGCCAATATTCTGCTCCTCAGTCAGCTGGGTGTCCACAGCCTTCTCCGCTGAAACAGTATGTGCATGAAGAGGGAATGGGAGGAATTTGGGGCTTTGCCAACCTGGGTTCAAGTCTTTGCTCTTCCTTTTATTTTGTGTAGCCATGGCCACAGTTAATTAATCTCTCTGAGCCTCAGTTTCTCTTTATGAAAACTAGGGACCTCACTACTTCACGGGTTGTTGGGAGAATTAAATGAGAACATGTGAAAAGCACCTCACGTGGTGCTGGTGCACAGTGACTATTCGACAAGTCGAATTCTCCTTCCTCCCTTTCTTTCCTTCTCCAAACTTCAACTCCCTCTTGTCCACCAGCAACACAGTTCTCCCATGGTGTCAGCTTCAGCCACTCAAGGCGATGAAACTTTCCATGCCAAAAGGAAAACATACAAAACCTAGAATGTTTCCATCTCCCCTTACAAGCAAGACTGAAAAAAGAAAAACACTGGCTCTACCTTTTAGGAAGTGCTTAAGGAGACTCCCTCTTATTCTGTCTCCTGAGTCATCCTCTCACCCTCTTCTCTATCCTCACATTGCACCAGTAGAATCTTTTGAAAACACATGTGACTTTGATATGCCCTTGTGTAAAACCCCTCAGTAGCTCTCTTCAAGATTCAGCACATGCCGAGCCTCCCCCAGGAAGCCTTCTTTGACCTCATGACCCCGGTGCATATCTCACACTTTATTGTATGATCTGTGTCATGCCTTCTCCAGCCTGGACAGTGGGCTCTCTAAGGGGAGTTTTCCAGTTCTGTGTCCTCAGCACCTCTCACAGCACCTGATACTTAGTTGATGTTTGTTGAGAAAACCAATTTTACAAAGGCAGTGCTGATCCCATTGGCTAAGTTTCTAGGCTTATTTCATTGTTCATGGGAGGCTGTTTGGGTGCTGGCCGTGGTCCTGAATCTTTAAGCCCTAAGGAAAGAATTACCAAAAATCCTCAGGACTTCCAGTCAAGATGAAGGCATAGATAAACACGATTTTCCTCCTCACACAACCACATCAAAAATTACAACAAGACTGCTAAACAAATATCACCCAGAATATTCAGAAAATCTAGCTATATGGAAGTCTGATAACCAAGGAATTAAAGAAGTCACATTCATGCAGATGGGTAGGAGGGGTAGAGACATGGAGATGTGTGGAGAGGCATAGAGACCCAGAGAGCCATGGAACAGGTGATCCCACACCCACGTGTGATGGATAATATTGGGAGAGATACCTCAGGAGTAAGGGATCTCAGCCCCACACCAGACCACCCAGCCCAGGGTTCCAGTACCAGGAAGGTAAGTCCCCATAACTTCCAACTGTAAAAACTAGTGGGAGTTGAGGAAGTGAAAGAAACTGTGGGATTCTCAAGAGTCTCTTCTTAAAGGGCCCACAACAAACTTAGGACTTATGCAGACTCACTCTCTCTGGGCTTCAGCACCAGGGCAGCAGCTGGAAGGGCACCAGGGGCCCACAGAGAGAATGAAAGGGTCTGGCATCAGGGTGAATGCCAGGAGACAACTTCCTCCAAGATAAAACTCTAGAGGGCAGGCAGTGGTATGGTCCCCTTTCTGAGCCCTCCCTCACACAGAGACAGAGTGGTAACACCTTATCAGAAACTCCATCAGTCAGTTTTGTACAGGTTGCCCTGCCCTGGTTATTACCCAAGGCTCAGCCCCATGCAACTTACAGGTGTGCTTTTCTTCAATAGTCCATGCTACTAAGACAGGGAGTCGAAGCAGCTCTACCTAATGCACAGAAACAAATACAGGGAGGCTGCTAATTTGAGGAGACAAAGAAATGTGACCCAAATGAAAAAACAGAAAAAAAATTCCAGGAAAAGAACCAATCAAAATGGAGTTAAGCAACCTATCACATGCAGAGTTCAAAACACTGGTTATTAGGATGATCAAGGAACTCATTGGGTACTTCAACAGCATAAAACAAGACCAAGGCAGAAATGAAGGTTACATTTAAGTGAAATAAAGACAAGTTTACAGGGAACCAACAGTGAAGGGGAGGAAGCTGAGAATCAAATCAATGACTTGGAACATAAGGAAGGAAAAAATATTCAATCAGAACAGCAAGAAGAAAAAATAATTTAAAAAACAAGTATAGGCTAAGGAGTCTCTGGGACAACTTCAAACACACCAACATTTGAATCACAGGAGTGCCAGAAGGAGAAGAGAAATAGCAAGAAATTGGAAATCTATTTTAAAAAATAGTGAAAGAAAACTTCCCTAATTTGATGAAGGAAATAGACATATAAGTCCAGGAAGCACAGAGAGTCCCAAGCAAAATGGACCCAAAAAGACCACACCAAGACCCATCACAAGTAAAATGCCAAAGGTTAAAGATAAAGAGAATCTTAAAAGCACCAAGAGAAAAGAGGAGAGTTACCTGTAAAGGAGTTCCCATAAGACTGTCAGCTGATTTCTCAAAAGAAACTTTGTAGGCAAGAAGGGGCTGGAAAGAAGTATTCCAAGTCATGAAAAACAAGGACCTACAACCAAGATGACTCTATCCAGCAAAGCTATCATTTAGAATGGAAGGGCAGATAAAGTGCCTCCCAGACAAGGTAAAACTAAAGGAGTTCATCATCACCAAGCCATTATTACATGAAATGTTAAAGGTACTTATTTAAGAAAAAGAAGAAGATCAAAACTATGAACATTAAAATGGCAAAAAATTCACAACTATCAATAATTGAATCTAAAAAATAACTAGGCAAGCGAGCAGAACAGAAACAGAATCATAGATATGGAGATCATTTGGAGGGTTATCAGTTGAGGGGGGAGTGGGAGAGTGGGGGGAAAGGTGCAGGGATTAAGAAGTACAAATTGGTAGATACAAAATAGACAGGGGGATGTTAAGAGCAGTACAGGAAATGGAGTAGCCAAAGAACTTACATGCATGACCCATAGACATGAGATAAGGAGGGGGCGGGGATTGCTGGATGGAATGGGAGTACTAGATGGAGAGGAATGAAGGGGGAAATATTGGGACAACTGTAATAGCATAATCTATAAAATATATTTTTTTAAAAAGAAACCTCAAGTGTGGTGACCACAATCCACATTCATCCAGATAACCCCTAAACAGCCAGTCTTCAGAGCAGAGGAGGACAGCGATCCTGGGGACTTAAGTTCTAGTCCTGGCTCTGCTGTGAATACTCTGCTCAAGATGCAAAACCTTTCTGGATCTTCATTTGTTTCATCTGTTAACTGAAACAAAATCTGGCATTCCCATGTCACAAGATTGTTCTAAGGATGACAAAGATGGCTTCTGTGAATCTTTTGGTAACTGTTCTATAATGAGCCTGCCATGAAAAATGTCTGAGGTTCCTTCCATTTCAGTGCTCACTGATCGAGTGACCACATCCTACATCTACTCACACTGACCACTTCCAATTCCTTACCTCCAACTTGCTCCTCAGCCTGCTCCCATGTGGCTCCAGAATCCATCAATCTGACAAAACAACTCTCAATAATGACTTCATACTGCTCAACCTATTGTCATTTTTCAATCCTTATTATACTTGCTCTCCTAGGGCCATTTTTCTTGCTCTCCAGCATTTATCTCACAATATAATTATGCATTTATTTGCATGACTATTTTATTAATACTTGCTCCCCGACTAGTCTGTGGACTTCATGAGGTTAGGAATTGTATCTGTTTTGCTCACTATTGCACTTCCAGGTCCTGGCACGATGCTTACAGGGAACAGCCTCTCCATGAAATAGCAGGAAGCAGGCAATGTGCCCAGAGCAGGCCTAGTTATGTCCAGCACTGACTGAAACACCAACAGAAAGCTTGGACCTCACTGGAAGTCCCAGAGTCACCTCCCCAATGCTAGAACATCTGCCTGGTGGTGCTTGGACCTCTGAGGAGGCTTCTGTCCTCTTTAGAAACATGGAAGGGGGAGATGGGGACAGGCATGGTGCCCAGCAGCATAAGCACAGTCATCAGGAGGTAAGTATTGTGGGAGAAGATCTCAGGGAACCACTGAGTCCAGATGCCTTGCTATGTGCAGAGTGAAAACTAAGGCCAGAGAGCAAATGTGACCTGTCCAAGATCTCACGTGAGTTAATGTCCTCCAGAGCCCACAGAGAGCAAGAGACAGGTAGTGTGATCTCTGAGATCCCCTGGGCTTGTGTTCTGAGCCATCATGACCCCTGGGCTGCCCTCTACCATAATATATGTCTCCTTGGGTTGTCATTCTCTGTTCACATATCTGTCTCCCTCTAAAATGCAAGCGTAGTGTCTGGTTAATCTTTGTATTCCCAAGGTCTAGCTCAATGCATGATGCATAGAAGAGGCCAGCCAAGGTCTCTTGAACAGACACTGAGTTGAAAATATTGGGGAAGTGGGTGTTGAGGTATAAGAAGCCTGACTGAAAACTAGCTCATAACCCCACTCAGCTCCAGAGTCCAGGCGTGAGAGATGGTCAGTCTCAGTCCTGGATGTCTCCAAGATCCAACACTGGGCTCCAAGGTGAAGTCCCTGATATAGATCTGCTAGTGGATTCCTGCTGAGTTTCTAGCCTGTTCGTCTAAAAAGCCAGAGCATGCCATAACCTCCAAAGAATGACAGAATTTCAGAGCTTATGATTCATCCTTACAAGTAATGCAAAGCACAGAATATTATCTGCATTTAAAAGCCAGGGAAATTGAGGTTCTTTCCTCTATTCCATAGGGATGTAGAGGTAGAGGCTTTGTAGACAAAACTACCAAACATGAATTCCAGTTCCTCCACTTATAACCGTGCACCCCGAGTCTACAGTATGGATTTAAGAGGATATGGAAGACATTAGCTTTGCCTTCAGGGAGCTTACAATCTAGAAATAGTAAACAGACATGTCTACAAGAACTCCACCATTAGGTAGAATGTGATTAAAATTCCCTAAAGAGATGATGGGGAGGCTCACAAGCAGCTGGGAAGAAAGCTTGTTGGAGAAAACAGGCTCTCATCTGAGTCTTGAAAGGTACATAGGATTTTAATGGCAAAAAAGGGAAGAACATTTTGTCAAAGGAGGAAGCAAGAGAGCCTGAGGCATGTTCCCAGAATGGGAAGAAGCCTGTTTGACTGTAGGGTTTAAGGGATGCATGGATCATAAGTGGGAGCTGAGGCTATAAAAGTAAGTTGGGGCAAAGTAGAGAGGGGCTGGAACGCCAGTTAAACACCCAGAGAGGTTAAATAACTTGTTTGAGAGCACACAGAGCCAATGGGGGATCTGCAACTGGACTTCGGGACTCTTTCCCTTCACCTCTTGGTCTACCTCTTCAACCCGAGTAATGGCACAGTGCTGGGCAGGGGCGGGAGGCCGTCCCCTTGTAAAAGCACACGAAAAAGAAATAATCAGAATTAGTGGGGCTGACTGTGAGCAGGGGCTCAGATACTCTGACAAGAAATGTGTGAGTTGTAGAATGAAAGCAAGGAAACGGGCGGTGCCTCGCATCTCTACAAGTGGCCCATCAAATCCACGCTTAGGGCAACTCACTTGTACGAAGAATTATGACTCTTTGCCACGGCACTCCGTATTAATACATTTAGTATCAATTACACATCTGCATGGCAAATTTTTTTTCTTCAGAAATATTTACTTTTGCTATGACTTTTCCCAAAAAATGCAAAGGTAAATTTCAGGCCAGCTCACAAAGTCTGAATTATGACAAATTGTGAATTTGTTAGAAGCTGAGTCTGGAACCACGTTGGCTGAATGAAATATTCAGCAGCGTTAGAATGTTCTATCAAAATGCTCCAGCATCGCTCAGGCTCTGACAAATCAACTTATCCCCATGACCCCATTGGCTCAGCCAGACCGAGGTCCAAGGATCTGCTCAGGCATTGCCTGGCTGTGTGACCCTGTGCCCTTCACTCTGCCTCTCTGGGCCCAGCTCATATTGTGAGGATAAAATGAATCAGATAATAGATCTGGAGTCAATCACAGGTGACAAACACCAGCCCCGCAGGCCGAATCCGGCCCTCCACCTTGTTCTACCTGGCAGCAGCACCAAGCTCTCACTTAACTGTTAAGGAGCAGTTACATTTATACAGTCCTAAAACTACACTCCGCCCTTTGAAGGCAACCA
This sequence comes from Macrotus californicus, assembly GCA_007922815.1. NCBI lineage: Eukaryota > Metazoa > Chordata > Mammalia > Chiroptera > Phyllostomidae > Macrotus > Macrotus californicus. Next base: position 15,308 of record VMDR010002454.1, read on the forward strand.
CAAGGGTGATGTGGCCCCCGGTGAAAATGAGTTTGACCTCCTGGCCTGGAGGAAAAAGACAGCAAAGACACAAAATAGATGAAATAGAATGTCCCTGCTCTGCAGGGAGGGTTCCAGGCCATGGCTAGACAGCTCTTCGTGTGTTGACAGGAAGCATGGAGTCACCTTTTCCTCCTGCCTCCCTGAGAGGCACTCAGCTTGCCCTTTTATGAAGGTTATTTCTTATTGTTGTGAGATAGGTTACTATGTCTCCTATGTCTTACTATTTTATACAAGAGGAGACTGAAACTCAGGGAGGTTAATAACTTATCTAAGGTCATATGACAAAGAAATGGTAGATCCAGAGTCAAACCAACTCTTCTCTGAGGATAAAGCCTACATGCTCCACCTCTAAGTTACACCACCTTCCACGTGAGGTTGGGTGGGTGTTGCCATGGAAACCTAATCTGCATATCCACCTTGGAATCCTGGGATAGCAGAGTCTTTCTATAATGGGGCTCTAAAAACCTTAGGGAGAGTGATAAAAGGAACTTTGGAACTGATGCTCACATAAAAGTCTCAAACTAGAAGAGAAAATGAAGGCTGTCTAAACCCAGGATGTAGGACTGAGGTGAAGGCTCATCTGAGGTAAGATACAGTTGAAATGCAAGAGTCTCATTGGGAAAACAAACGGAGCCCTGGGGTTCAGAATGCTGGGAGGGGAGCTCCAGATCATGAATTCAAAAGCGAAGTGGGCTTTGCTGAGCCATGCACAGATGCTCTACCTTGGAGCCCTGGGGCTGCCATTTCATGGCCACGTAGTCTCAGACAAGTCGCCAGTCTTCCAAACCTTAGTTTTCCAGTTGTAAAATGGGGAGCACGTCACTTGATTCCTGCACAGACAGCAGATTATGTGTTAGGGCTGGGCCAGACACTGGTCTCCATCTGTACAAGGACTCTGGGGCCCCTCCCAGCTCCGACGCTCTGCAGCATTGTAGCTCAGATCATTTCATCCATCCTCCTGTGACCCCTCGCTCAGGCGCCCAGTCCCACATGGGCCCCATTTGTCTGTACCATGGAACAAAAGTGACCCCAGGGTCATCAGGGAAGAGGAGTTTGTCTTCCTGCCTTCCACTTCTCCCACTGAGCTAAGGAAACTCCAACCCAGAGCCTGGGCCTAGGTGTCAGGCTCAACTCCCAGCCCAACCACCACCACCAGCTGTGTGGCCTTTACCAAGCCACTTCACTCAGTCACTGGTAGCATGGTGCTCGCGATCCCTGCCCCAAAGGGCTCTGTTAGCGGGACAGAAGGCCCCATAGTCAGTGCTCAAGGACAGGCAATTTCACATCCTTTGTTATGAAGAAGTACACTAACATACTCCCATTAGGGTAAAAAAAATCTTCACGTTCACTTTAATTCTAAGCCCCGGAGGCCTTTAGCAGGGCTGACAACTTCGTCTGGAGGATGGTAAATATTTGTCTATTTCAGAGGCAGCATTTTTCTTCTAAGGCGCTAGTGCCAGTCCCCGTGCTGACAAGTGACTTGTTTATTTATTATCCTAATAACAAATAGATTGTCAGGCCCCAAGGCTCTGCACTATAGCTGAGTTTGGGCCTGTTTCACGGCCTAGCCTTTCAGGCTCCAGCCAGCTTTATGGGGCCCAGGGAGCTGGGGGCCAGCAGGAGCCTGGCTCCTTCCATGTCCTTCCATTTATTTCTTCATTGGTTCTATCCAAAAACTCCCCTTACAGAGCTCACACTGTGAGCCTCGCCTGGTCCAGCCCTGGTTGCAGGGAAAAACTACACATAGCCATTGTCCTCAAAGAGCTTCCAGTCTCAAAAGGAGAGATGATGATGATGATAAAACAATAATAATGATAATAATACAAAATAGCAGCAAACACCTACTTTATACTAGGCTCCGGGCAAGGTTCTTTATCTATGCAAACTCATTTGATATACTGACTCATTTGATCCAACCAACAAATAAATTTATTGTTATGACCCCATGTGTCACTGTCTATTTACCTGCCTGTCCCCACATCCAGGCTGTGAACCTCAAGCAGCAGGGTTCACCCTGATGCAGCTCTGGAGCTGCTGGGTCTCCATGTTGCTAGGCACACAGTATGGGCTCTCCAACTGAGGGGAGCTATCCAGCCCTCCCAGCCGCAGCCTGTGGCACTAAAGTTTTTAGCACCTGCCTCCAAGCTAAAGCCCCAGGTCACGCTTTCCATGTTCTCAGATCTGGGCATCTTGGAGAGAAAGCTTCAGTCACTTTCTGGAGAACAAGTCCTCCATAGCCACTGAGGCTGCTCATAAGCTGGAAGTCAAGACCTGGGAGGGACCTGGGGTGTTTGTCTGTTAGAGAAGGTTGGGGCTGGCCCATTCCCTATGAAAGGCTTCTCTGGGTAAAATTAAAAATATAACAACCTGCCTGACCAATCAGGGGCCCCCTGCTATGTCAAGTATTAACTCTTCACTTGCTGGACAGTAGGAGGTCTGATGGTCCTAGAGGAAAGGCCAGAACAGTTATTGCCAACCAGTATAAAAATATTTCAATATTTTAGCAATCAGCAGGGGTCTATTTGTACCACCCAGCCACTAGACATGGACACACCAATGAAGGAGACCCAAGGCCTTGTCCTCCAGGAGTGTATTGCCCCCGTGGGAAACTAAGGAGCCGAGCAGAGGGTAAACACCAGTTCCCATTCAATGAGACAAGTGCTATAAAAGAACTGCACACAGAGCATTATAGGAGTCCAGGAAAAGAGGCCCTGGGCTGTTTAGAGAGCGGGATATATTTTGGTTAGGCCTCAGAGCTCTGGCCAGGTAGATGAGGGGAGACCAGCACTGTAGGCCATGAGAACAGGAAGGGCAGAGGCCTGGAACCTGGAATGTGTTAGCATGTTGAGGAAATGGGGCCAGCAGGGAATGTGGGAGGTGATGGAGGAGAACAGGCAGGGCTCAGACTATGAGGAGTGAGAATCACAGGCCCAGCCAGCAAGTTTGGAGTTTTATTCAGTTGACAGAGAAAAGCCAAAAGCATTTTTTAGACAGGTGAGTGTCATGGCAAGAACACCAATTCTGGCTCCAGTGTAGAGAATGAGTTGAAGGGGACCAGGAGGAAGACAGGGAGGCCAAGCAGAGGTAGTTGTAGGGCCTGATCAGGGAGGATGATGGCCAGGCCAGGGCATGGAGTGGCCTGTGAGATAGAGAGTAGGGAAGGTGAGGGATGTGAGTGGGTAGCACCATCTCAGAACATCAACTACGTTAGGCCAGACTTGGCCAACAGGACTAGCTCAGTTTCTCATTTGAGAGAACCTCAAAGACATCCGAGAGACATGGGAAACTTGATAGGTGAGGCATTTAATCCTCAAGCATTCAGCCAACAAACAGGAGAAGATTATTGGTGGGTGCCCACAGTGTAGCTTCAAGGCCACGGCTATCTGTCTGAGTCACCCACTGCAATCCCCTTGAAAAAAGAAAGGGAGAAGTAACTCCAAGTCACTACAGAAGGTTCAGTTGCTATTTATCTTTCAACAAGGGAATCTGTGGGTCAGGGTGGCTCTTGGGGGGCCCTGTTTTGTCTTTTGACCCATCAGAGAAGAGCACAAAGCATGGAACTCAAAGGCTGAGCAGCATTTGAGGCTGACCTGCAGGATTTTTGGGTCAGGGGTCCTGCTGCTGTCACTAACTGGCTGTGTGATCTTGGGAGAGGCAATCCCTCAGTCCCCAGCCTCTGTTTCCTTATTGTTAGAGGAGGACCATGCTGCACCTCACCTGAGGACGGCACCTCTGCTTTCTGTCCATCTTCTTTGATAACAAGCCAGCCACACAACCTCTCAGCTGGCACACAAGGGCAACCATTTATTAAGCACCTACTGTGTATCAAGATCTGTAAAGGACACTAAACACACACACCTGCAATGCAGACAGACACTATTATCACCACTTTAGAAATTAAAAAAAGATTCACAGAGGTTCAGTCTTGTTCAAGATCAAGGGCAAATCTGGGACTCAGATATGTTGGATGCTAACATGCACCAAGTTTTCTGCAAGGCCCTTTAAACTCTTGAGTACAAGAATGCCAATAGGACTCAGAAGGACTCAAGATTCTTTGTCACATTCAACAAACTGGAGGGCCCTTCACACCCTCAGTGCTTGCTCTTCCTCTCTTAAATATACACAAACCACCTAAAATAACACACTGATCACTCACCCTCTCCTCCTTTAAAATAAGTATCTCTATCCAGTGGAAAATGAAAATATGGTTATGACCCCATCTCCTTATTATTCTTAGTTTAGTGGTTAAGAGTTTAGGCTTTGGTCTCATTCAGATCTGTCACTTACTAGTTGTGTGACCTTGGGCAGGTCACTTAACTCCTCTGAGCCTTGAGTTCCTCATGCATAAAATGAGGATGATGACAATTATTTCCTCCTCATAGGTTTGTAGTTAATCCACGTGCAGCACTTAGCACTGAGCCTGACCCATAGTACTGCTCAATAATTATACTGTCCACAGCGCAGATTCTGGAGTCAGGCTGGCTGAATTCCACTTCTGGCCCCAGCACTGGCTAACCAGGACAAGTTATTTAACCTTTCTGTATTTCAGTTTTCTTGTCCATAATAGAACCTGTCTTGTAAATGGCTGTGAAGATTAAATGAGTTAATATGTGTAAAATGCTTGCAATATTTCGGGGACAACATCAGCACCTAGTAAGCATTGCCTATTATTGTAGATAACCATCACCCACTACTCGATATACTACAGAGAAATCTTCACAAATGCATTTAGTCATGCTAATATCCAGCACCCTATAGGAAATTGTCAGAATGAGGGAACTTAGATGGGGGAAGGAAGGAAGAAAAGGGGGATCAATTGAGAGTATCAAGGTTAAAGGGCCGGGTAGCTATTGGAAGGTTGAAAAGAAAGAGGAATTTATGGCAAGGTGCTGGCTAAGACAAGGGGAAAAGAAAAACTCTCTCTCTCTCTCTCTCTCTCTCTCTCTCTCTCGTTATAAGAATAAAATAGAATGATGATGTATGATAAAGACTGGCTAAGTCTTTACCAAGCCCAAGTCCTCTTCTTTCTGGGCACATGACTAGACGACACTTCCCAGCCTTCCTGGCATTAGGAGCAGCCAAATGACTGAATTGTAGCCAATGGAATGTGTGTAGAAGCAATGTTTTCCAGTTTCTGACCTGACATGCGAAAACCTCCATTTCTTTCCCCACCCTGCCACTGGGTGTAGATAAGAGTGCTCCTATAGCCACATGTTGAACTTGGCAAACCCACAGTATATAAGGAGCCTGGCTCTCTGATTCACCACTTTACCAGGAGATGAAACAAGTTTCTATTATGCTTTCATGGATTTGTTTGTTACAGCACTTAGTGATATCCTAAATGATGCTAATGCTTGCAAAGAGCTTAATGCAGTGCCTGGAACATGGTGCACTCAGTGTATGGTAGCCAAGAATTCAGGAGGCCAGAAAGCCCAACAATATTGCATAAGATCATAAGATGTCAAAGCTTACATGGGTTCCAGAAAACAAGCCTTTTGTCCTCTGCCTTTTCTAAACCCACAAATTCACAGAGGGGTACATCTCTAGCTCTCTGCAAAATACAATAAATAATTTCCATCTGACATGTTGACCCTGAGGAATAAAGAAAATAATTATAATTACCATTTTGTCAAGATACTTACTGTGCATTAGGCATTTAACTGATGGCTTTACCTATATTATCTTATTTCTTTCTCCCAAGCACACTAAGAGTTCCCATTTACAGATGAGAAAATTGAGACCAGGAAGTTAAGCAACTTGCCCACATCATACAGATAGTAAGTAGGTAAACACGTCAGGACTTGAACTCAGGTCTGTTTGACTACAGCACCCAAATCCCTGACCACTGACCTCTCCTGGGTAAGAGGATGCCCTCCAGGGCCCATCTCATGCTGATTAACCACATGCCAGGACCTTCAGCCAACAAGGGAAAACAGTTAGGTCTGGGGTCACAAGGGTCAATGAGGTGAGTCTCAGTGTAAGATTTTGGGGCTTGCCTGCTCAATCCATCTCTCCAGGCTCAGCACCATCTTCAGCTCCTAGGACCTGACCAGCTGCTTCCCGACCAGCATTGGTGTAGCATGTAAAATACTGAAAAGAAAATGAAAGAAAACAGCTCAGTAATAGGGGGGAGGAAACTTGCCACCCCATTCCCTTCTACCCCATGCCCAGACTCCCGGGAGGCAGCTAGAAGTTGGACCCTGGCTTTCCACCCAAGGTCACCTTCATGACAGTTCCGCCCGCCAACGCCAGGCCGTGATGGATTACTGCTCGCTCTGGCTACTGTTCACTGCACAATCCAATCTAGGAGACACACATATTTCTCAATTCAGGGATTTCTTTTATTTTATGAAAAATCAGCTGGCTGCTCAGGCATGAGTGGCTGGGCTTGGCAAGCACTTGGATTTTGTGAGCCTCCTCCAGCCCTGTTGCCTTCCTGACTTCTCTTCCTTCTGCCCCAGTCTACCCATTACCCAGGGTCAGCCCTGTAGAGCGCAGAAGAAAGAGCACAGTTTAGAGAGTCAGATGGTCCTGGGTTCGAGCCCCATTTCTATCACTTATTCTCTGGGAGATTTTGCAAAAGTCACTCGCCCTCCCTGAACCTCAGTTTCCTGGTGCAGAAAGTGATGATGATACTACCCACACTCCAGTTATTACAAGGCATAAATGAGTCATGGGTGTGGAGTTCCTGGCACAGTAAATAGCACACGAGCATCTCCTATGCACGGGAATGTATTCAGTTTCTTCCTTTCCATCTCTATTCTTCATCACTCCTCTTCATTCTCTCTGTCTTCTCCTCTCCCTCCTCTCACTTCTTCTTTCTTCTCTGTTTCACTGTAGTTTATGTCAATCTTAAAGTATCCAGAGGATGTCCCAGACTGCTCTGTTCTAAAAGTCAGAATAATTACTACCACAGTTCTCTCTAAACTCAGTTTGTTCTTTAATTTTGCTTTTATCTGGACAACTGATCTGTGTTGTGTTGTCATTAGGACAGAATCCTTATGACTCAGACAACAGTGCTTCTGAGACATGTCACTGACTCCTGGAAATGTTGATTTCAATTGTCACTACCCTTTTAAATTCTAGTGATTCATTGTTCCCAGTTCTTCGTCTGCTCTTTATACTTAACCCTTCTGATTTGAATGGGATAGTCTTGCCTGCTCAGAGAGAGAGGAAAGTATTCTCTTGTGGGAGATGACCAGGAGATTATTTTTAGCAGCCTGATCTGTCCCATGAGCCCAAGTTCCCCACCATTTCATGGATCATTTGAGTCATCTTGATGTTGAACTTTTAAATGGGCAGAAAATCAAAGAGATGGGTGGTTAAATGTAAAATCAAAGCTGAATTCGTGTTGTAAGGGAAAATAAAATTGAGACAGCCTCATAAGACATCTGTAGGTCTCCTTTTGCTGATACCACTTTGAAAGTCAGAGGAGGTTGGTCCCTCAAATCAAGAGAGACCAGAGACCCTGGGTCAGGGAAAGTTACACCTTGAGCACTGGTACCAGCAGCCAGAACAGAATCAGAGGCTCTTGGGTGCCTGATTCATCTGTCTCACATGTCAACACCAGAACATAGCATCTTCCCAAACATTCTTGACTTCTCAAGTGGACCTTCCTCACTCAGACACCCAGCCATTCTTTAAGGACTATCAAATCCACCCTCCCCTCTCCATTCCCAGTGCCTCTGTCTTATTCCCATCATCTCTCACCTGGATCACTGCACCTGCCTTCTTCCTGCTCTTCCAGCAACTCCCCCCATATTCCTCTGCACAGCAATAGTGATCTTTCCAAAATGCAAAGCTGACCATGTCCCTTTCTACCTTGAAACTCTCCAGTGTCTACCACTGTTCTCAGGCTAGTCTGACTAATATTTTAGGCTTTGTGGGCTATATGTACTCTATTGCCACCGCTCACCTTTGCCATGAGAGTAAAAGCAGCCATTACAATAAGTAAACAAATGGGTGTGGCATGTTTCAGTAGAACTCTATTTTACAAAAACAGTGAGCCGTATATGGCAACTGAGCCATAGTTTGCCATGATTTAGACCAACCCACAGCATCCTGAATGACTTGGCCACTGCCTCACAGAGGCCAGCCTCATCACTAACCAGCAATGATGTTTGCATTGCACTCCAGTCTCACAACACGACTCAGTCCCTCCAAATGGGTCGTGTTTTCTCAAGCCCCCATGCCTCCCTCATGCTGTTCCTTAGGCCCATGCCTTTACCTCACCAGTTCCTACTCATCTTAGAAAACTCTGTCTTTGAAGAGACATTTAGTAATAGCCGTCAAAATTGAATTTCGAGTCAATCAGATGTTCTGATAGGAAATTACTGGCACTTTCAAAATATATTAAGAAAGCAAGATGGCAAAAGATTGTGTATTACATAATTCCATTTCTGTAAAACAGGATACACACAAATGCTTGACATGCATATTGCATGTGAAATGACTCAGAGGAAACGTAACAGTGGTTACCTCTGGGGAATGGGGACTGCAGGTGAAGGGTTGGAGCAGGGCTGCAGGTGTGGGTGTAGAGCCTGTGCTCTGTGCAAGCCCAGGAGGAGCCACATACCTAGCCCACAGTGGCAGTGGTGTCCCCTGGAGTTGTGCAACATAGTAGCAGCTCTGACTTTGGAAAAGATAAACCTTTTATCACCAACCCCCTTTATACTATTTGAATTTTACAACACCATTGCCTGGAGTCTTAGAGTCATCCCTAGTTTTGAAGACTGCACTGTAGCTGTTTGCCAGCTTGCCAACCGTATATCTTTGGAGGGAGAAAGGCTGTCTTATTCATAGCACAGTGTGAATCACACCATCACAGGCGAGAATAAAAGGTACAGAGAGAGCACAGACTAACCTGAGTTGGAGCTGAGTCTTGCTAGAGAGAAAAGCAAGGAAGCGTACTTAAGTCAAAGGGAACAGCAAGTACAAAGTTGTCAGTGGTGAAAGAAGTTGCACATTCAGTAGGCATTTACAGTTATATAATGAAATATACTTGATTTAACAAACAGTTGCTTAGACCTACTGTGTGCCAGAAAGCATGATAGACAAGTTATGGTTTTCTGAAAAAGTCAAGTATAGGCAAGGCCAGCAGTCCAGAGCTGGCAAGTCATGGCCTGTGATTCCAGTACTCTCAGGCAGGGGAAGAAGATGAGAATAAGTTCAAATTTCCTCAGTATAAGGTAAAATGTTGTCAGTATCTTGGAGGTCAGGGGAAAGAGACAACTTCTGATGGAAGCTAGGAGAGAAAGCTTCATAAGAAGCTGGCATATGACATGGTGCACAACGGATAAAGGGAATTTCACCTGGCAGAGATGGAACAGAGTAGGGCAAAAAGGGGCAACATCTCAAGCAAAGAAAGGGAAATAAGAGAGCCCAGGACATGCTTAGGTTGCTGGAGCATAGAACCACATTAGAGGAAGGTTATAGATGAAGTGAATGAGGTTGGTTGGCAAGATGGGGAGGGCTTTGAACATGAGGCCAAGGATGCTGGCCTGTTTCCATGGCATTGGTAGAGTCTGGGTTTCCAGCTGACATTCTCGGAAGCTGTGGGTCATTATCCAGGACATTAAGTGGCTAATGGGCCCATCCCAGTGCCCTGTACAGCCCAGAGCACAAATGTTTTCCAAATGCTGTTTTTATCTCTTGGCAACAGCAAAGCCAAACCCTCTGAGCTAAAAACCCTGTACTTGCTGTAGTTCACTCTCGTCTCTACTGACCATGGCCTAAAGCCCTAAGAGAGCTATCTCCTCATTATTACCACCCCACCCTAGCCCCAGTCCAGCCTAACCCTCCCCCAGAAACAAAGCCAAGCCCACACCTGCTCTCTCTGACCTCATTTCTTCCCCACTAATTGATCAGAGAACAATAATAGCAGGCAGCAGGAAGAATAGTCCCTGATGGACGCAGGACTCAGGAGAGAGCCTCAATTATTAATCCTGCACCAGCTGCTGGAGCCAACAGGCCTCCTGGGTACCCAGAAGAGGGGCCTGTGCCCATGTTGGGGTAGGGTCAGGATTGGAGAGGGGTAGCTGAGTAATATCCAGCCACATCTGGAGCCACTGGAGCAGCAGGATCTGGTGTCTGGCCTGACTGAATGGGGAGGCCTGTGAGCCATTTGGCAATGATGAGAGGCAGGCCATTTGGAAGGCCCTGAGTGGCCCTTCTGCCCATGTGTGGCTGATGCCCTTCCTTCTGCCACTCCTTCCCAAACAGGCCCTGTGGACAAAACTAGAGGAAGAAGGACAATGGAAACCTTTCCCAGCCGTCCTGGCTGGATCTAAGCCTAGAACCTCCCAAGTTTTCTCTTTGTGGTTTAAGTCTTCTCCTTATGGTTCAGAGCAAGATCTTCCTATGGAGCTGGGAGTGGTAAAGGAAATATAACTCCTCTGCCTGTCCCATCTGTACTCAACCTCCATGGCTAACCTACCCAAGCCTCACCTCCTCCAGGAAGTCTTCCCTAACTGCTTCTGCTCTCCCTGGCTCAGTTCTCCTCTGATTTCCCTTTACTCTGAACCACTTTATGGAATACATAGGATTATAGCCTCTTTCTTTTGGTGTTCTTTTATGCCCATGAGCCAACCACTGTGTCCCTATAACTTTTCAAGGACAGGGCTCTGTCTTTCCCTTGTTTATGAAAAAGGAAAAGGACATAGAATTAAAAGCCACAGAACAGTGTTCAAGCCTGCCTTCTGCCACTAACAAGCTGTGTGACCTCAGAGAAGTTCCTCAACCCCTATGAGCCTCAGATTCTCAATTTGCAAAATGAAGAAAATAATAACCCCAGCCTCCCAGGTATATTGTGATGGGTCACTGGGGCTGTGTTGTCCATGCCTGCTAACTGGGGACTCCACCTTCCCCACTGGGCCCACTCCCCCAAACTCCATGCTCCCAGTTGAGCATATCCTAACTACAAATGATATAAAACAATGTGTGTATTAATGACTTACTGCACCCACCATTCTGCAGATGTCACTTGAGAGGCATGTTCTAACCAAGGTGGGTATCATGCTCAACAAAGGGATGCAAAATAACAACACTTATTAAAATGCAAGTCCCAAGCAGAGAGGCTAGGAGTCAGGCATGACCCTTGGATACCTTTTAGAACTCACTAGGCTGCAAAGAAGAACTGTGTGATGTGGAGCCAAGGCAGCCATCCAGAAGTGGCCCAGGTCCTGGAGTCATCAGACATGGGTTCAAATCCTACCTCTTCTTTGAAAGCTGCCAGTTTACCTCTAACCTTAGGTTTCCTCACCTAGGGATAGTTCTACCTTGAGGGGTAATAAGAAGAGAATGACCTCTGTAAAATGCCTGGCACATAGTGGATACTCAATAAATAGTAGCTATGGGTTTTTGGTTTGGGGTTAGGGATTGGGATTTTTTTGTCAGCTTCCTTGAGGTATAATTTACATAGCATAAAATTCACCAATTTTAAGTATATAATTCAATGAATTTTGACAAATGTGTTCAGTCATGTAACCACCACAATCATGGTAGGGAATGTTTCCATCACCCTTTTCATCACACTTTGCTTGTGCCGCTTTCAATCAGTATCCTCCCCCCTCTCATGGCCCCTAGCAACCACTGATCCCAGCTCAGTCCTTAGTCTTCCTTTCCTAGAATTTCATATGGCAGTGGAGATGGACTAACACATCATATCATCTTTTGTGTCTGGCTTCTTTCATTTAGCATGATATATTTGTAATCCATCCACGTTGTTGAATGTATTAGTAGTTAATTCCTTTTCATTGATGAGTAGTTTTCCACTGGATGGTGTAACACAATTTTCTTATCTTTTCACCAGTTTGATGGGCATTTGGGGTCTTTTGATAGTATCTGGGCTATTCAGAATAAAGCTGCTACAAACATTGGCTACAAAAGCCGTGGTTATTATTGACTGTGGAACCACAGAAAATCAGAATTGGACAGGTCCTCAGAGATCATGACATCTAGCACCTTCATCCTGAAGATAATGAAGATAACACTTGGAGGGGAAAGCTCATAGTTTAGTTCCTTTCTACCCAAAGTATGGCCTAGCATCACCTGAGAGCTCATTAAAAAGGCAGAATCCCAGCCCCCTCTCCCCAACTTTCTGAGCAAGAATCTGCATGTTAGCAAGATACCCCAGCTGCTTCACAGGCAAATTCAAGTTTGAGAAGCACTGGTCTAGCAAACAAGAGATGAATATGGAACTAGGACTAAGTCACCTGACCCCCAGGCCAGAGCTGCTTTCCCCAAGTCATAATGATTGGCAGTGGAAATAGTCGGAAATGAAGGTCTGAGACTTCAGGTTCTGAAAAGCCCTTTTAATCGGAACAGGTCTGGCTGGTCTAGCTAAGGGCAGAGCTGCAGCTGCCTCTCTAGCCTCTTGGGGCCACAAGGCCCCTCAGTGTCTGGGTCAGCTTGTCTCCTAGACATCCTAAGCTCCTTAATTAAAAACCATAATTATTTATTTAGGTAAAAATGCTGTGGACATGAAGAAACAATGACAGCTGTGTGGCCCAGGTTGAGGGAGGCAGAAGGGGAAGCTTTGAGTTCCCAGAAGTGCTCAATAAACTCATCTTCCACAAATGCCCCTTAACTATGTTTTGTCTATTAAATAGATAAATCTGATAAAAGCATACTTTCCTTAAACAACTGTGGGAAAGTATTATTATTATTGCTAACTTATATAATAAGACTTTATAATATCATTAAATAATAACTACAAATTGTTTCCAGTTTTACCAAATTATAAAACAGTCCATTGTTCTCATTAATGGCTGATAATTTCAGGATGGTAAGTTTAGAAGTGAAAATAACATTGCTAGTCATGAAATTTTCTTTTATTCTGCAATGGCTCTTACAAGGTGTTTCCCAGCTAAGGAACAAGCAAAGAACTGTGTCAGTCCAAGATGGAACATCAACCAGCAAGTGCAGAGCCCAAGGGCCCACGCTGTAACAGGGTGGGTATCACTGGTCTTCAGACGTTTGCTAATTGTCTATGTTCTGCTACCTTAAAGCAGAGGGTAGGGAGACATGAATGAACCTTGCTCTCCAGGAGCTTACAGTCTACTGGCATGGTGGTGAGGTAAATCTAAGACACAGATACTTAACCATACAAGGCAGTCTGCCCAAGACCAGCAAGTGGTCCCAAGTTTCAGCACTCCTGTGGCTGGAAAGGTTATGCCCTACTTCCAGGAAGAAGTAAGATGGAGCAAGGGCTTAGAAGAAAAGGGGAGAATGCAGCAGATGGGGAGAACAGCTTGAACAGAGGGGTGGAGGTGGGAAACACATGCAAACAGTCCTTGTGTGGCTAGAACACTACATGGAAGAAGAAATGGCTCAAGAAGAGTCCAGACACGGAGCTGGGGACCAGCACCAGGCAAAGAAAGTAAGACTTTATCCTAAAAACAACAAAACTCGTTGAAGAATTGAGACAAATGCCATATTACTTCACATATATGTGAATATGTAGACTCTTTTGAACAAAATAACAAACAAAACAAAACAGAAATAGACCCGTCAATACAGAGAACAAACTAATGATTGCCAAAAGGATGGTAGCTGGAGATATGGGTGAAAAAGAAAATAAGTCACTGAAAAGTTTTAAGCAGGGGCTCGATATGGTCAGATTTGTAATTTAGTCTTAAGAAACTTAGAGACCCATTACATATTAAATCCAAGAAGAACCAATTTGTTCACATGGAGTATATCCCACATGCCACAGCTACCTGGTTTGCTTATTAGAAGTACAGATTCCAGGTCCCTGTTGCAGGTCCAATTAATTCAACTCTTTAGGGTGAGGTCTGAGAATCTACTTTCATTTAAGAATGCTGATTTTAGTTTTGTTTGAGAATATAGATGTCATGCCTCTCGTTTTCCAGAAGAGGAAACTGAGGTTTAAATGGCAAATGAATTTCACAAAGGTCATACAACCAGTAAGTGGCAGAACCAAGACTGCCAGACCCCAAAGGCCATTCCAGGACTCCTCACTTACCAGATTAATTTGGAGTGTATTTCATTGTATTGAACAAACACCTATATAGTACCAGATATGCTGCCCTTTGGATATAACCACAGGACTCACTAACCCATAGCCTCCCCAGGAGGAAGGAAGCATTCTGGTAATTTCCGCTCACCCTTCTCCACAGGCTGCCCTCCACCCCCCTCCCACACAGGCCACTCAACACAGACCAGCAGAGGCCTGTGAAGGATCAGCCTTCATAAGGCCTTCCTGTTGTAAATTAATGCCTCTCAGCATCTGCTGGACCCAGGTGATGAGTGTCATATGAGCAGATTAGGGGTAGAGAAAGGAGGAGTCAGTCTAATTGCATTTCATGTCACAGAACACAGAGACTTCATTAAGGGTCAAATTTTGCAAAAACAATTATGAGTTCTCCTGTTCAATCTTCCTTAGCCTGCCCTCCAGTCCCAGATACTTGGAACTCATTCCCACAGCTAGGCTGGGGGGAAGGGAGGCATGGAATTATACCTCCCAATGCACGTGGATCTGCTTTACATTAATTGAAGACCTAAAATACAGAATCAGGATTTAAATAATAATATCCAACCCTTATATAGCCCTTACCCTGTGCTAGGCACCATTAGAAATGCTTTACATTTCTAACCCTTGTAACAACCCTATGAGGTAATTACCATTATTACTCCCACTTTACAGATGAGGAAATGAAGACTGTGAGAGGCTATGTGACTGGGCCTGGATCATCAGCTATGAGTGGTCAAGCTGGGAATCAAGCACAGGAGTCTGGTCCCTGCTCCTAACCACAGTGCTAAATCCACTGTTTGCCAAGCCCTGTGTTGGGAACTAGATACAAAGAAGAACCAGAACTAGCATCAAGTGAGTCTAGTAGAAGGAGATAGTCACTAGCACAGGTAATACCAGCACAGTGTGATAAGGGCTGGGACAGAGAGAAGCTCAGGGATCTGGGATCCCAAAGAAGACCCCCTCCCAATACAGCCTGGAGATGAAGGAAGTATCCTGAAAGAATGAGTGCCTGGGCTACCCCTGGAAGATAATCATCTGCCAATAATAGCTCCTCAGGAGGCAGGCATTAGCGTTTCCTGTGCCTGGACCAGCTCTGGTCCTGATAATCCCTTCTCCTCCTAATTGGATCTGTATACTTCACACTCAGATCCTGCCCCTGATGAGAGAAGACTCAGCCAAGCCCCACTTCCTGGATTCTGTATATTCAGGCCCTATTGAAGATCCTCCCAAACTTCCATGACCGTAGTGTGGAAAAGATTCTTTGCAGTAAACTTTCTAACAAAACACAATACAAGTATGTCCCAAAAGCCAAAATACAATTCTCTCTACTTTAGGATCTTCCTGGGAAAGAGAACACACATGTTAACTGGCTTAATCCAGCCACTGGAGCCTTTCGGCAAAGGAGGCGCATGAACAGAGAAGTGGACCATAACCCCTGGGTTCCTGCCAGCCTCATGGGGAAAACAGTCCCCAACTGAGATCAGGAACAAAGAAGAGCATGTCTTGGCTGGGACAGCCTGAGCAGCTGAAAGCATGCCAGCTGTGCTAGTCTCCCTCCGGAAACTTTGAATACAGAAAAAAGTAGAAATGGCTTTGTTTATTAGTTTGCAGGGGTGCTCCAATGCAGGTGAGACTTCCAACCCATTTCTGAGAAAGAGATTTTATCAAGCACCCCCAGGGCTAGCTACTGAATGGGTAAAAAGACCAGTACTGCTCCCCAAGGTAAGGGGGAAGTTCAAGAGAAACTGACTTTGGCCTGTTTTCCAAACTGACTTTCATGAAGAGTTCTGGGCACTAGGAACCTGGGGATTGGCTAGAAAGGAAGGAGGGGAGGTGACTCTGAGGCTACACTGAGATTCAGCCTCTGGGATCCTCACTTCCTCTGAGTCTCAGTTTTCTCATCTGTGAGATGAAGCTAATTATCTGTGATAGGCTCATCCCTCCAGACTCATCTCACAGAGCTGTTGAGGGAATTGGATGGGATAATGGCTGTGAATGCACTCTGTAAATGGATTCAGGTACAAATGTGAGTTTACAGTAACAAGTCTGGATTTGTCTTCTGTTCAATCACTGATCCCCATCCAGGAATACGGTCATGCTTTTTGTTTGCACCTATTTTTTATTATCTAGAGTGTTTTTCACTTTACACCATTTCTGTAAGGTGGACAGAATACTTACCCTCTCATTCCATAGGCAAGAAAGCAGAGGCCCAGAGAGGTGATTCAACTATACTCCAGACTTTTTTCTTCTGCATCACGCTCTACACAGAGGCTTGGCTTCTATACAGAAGAAATAACAATTAACATATACATTGCTTTAGTACTTTATAATTAACTAAGCACTTACACTTAGATGTTTCCTCTGATCATTCCCACAACCCTGAAACAGGGGCACAGTAGCTCCTCCCTCAATTTTGTAATGAAACAGCTGATGCTCCTAGAAGTGGGACTATCAAGCCCAATGTCACACAGCCAGAAAGAGACAGAGCCAGAACTGGAACTCAGCCTTTCCAGTTCCAGATTCAGTGTCTGCTTCTCTTCCTTGTTCCAAATTAAGCCACTCCTAGGCAGAAATTCCTTCTAGTCAGGGGCTTCAGAAATTGGGAGATGAACTTCAGCATTTTATCCCTGATCTTGATTGACCTTGTCTTTTGAACTATGAGTATGCTAATGTTAGATGAGCATCTCTCCTTTGCAACTGCACAGGCCCCACAGAGACTTTTTCATAACCTCTGTGACACTTGAATGCACTTACTCATTTCCACGTCCCTCCTTCTACTAGCCTGGGAAACTTCCGAAGGCAGGAACTTTGCTTACCTGTCCAGTGTCCCCAGTGTTTACACATTACAGTCAGCCATAAACAGCTTTATAATATTGAATGAGCCCCTCATGTCTCTCTATTTCAGTTTTTCTATCTACAAAATGAAAAAGTAGAAGGTGATCACCACTAAGTTTCTTCCAACATTAAAATTGTTTGTTTTCATGAGAATAGTGTTCTCTCTACTTATCAGAATAACATTCAAACTCCAGTGCCATTTTGGCTATCACCTGCTCTTTGAGGACTTATCTAATCTCCCACAGGTCTTTGAAGCTACTTCCTGTCCTGAAATACCAGAGCAGTCAGCCTCTACGTCACTCACTAGGCCTTAGCTCACACCACTCATCCATCTTGTTTCCTGAGTACCTGTGCCCATTGAATGGTATAGCTTATCTCCCCGATTGGATTGTAGTTTGAGGGCAGAGCCATCTACACCCTTGTGTTTCTTCCCCCAATGTGCTAAATACTGTTCTAGGTTTATGGTTAGAAATCAGGAGACCTGGACCCTACTTATGGATTCTTCGCTGACCCTCCATATGCCCTTTAAACAAGACACTAGACCTCTGATCCTCAGTTTCCTTTGGTATAAAATAGGACTAATATTATTGCCTCCAGAATTATTGTGAGAACAAATTAGACAAACAAAAAGCACTTTGTTAACTATAATAATCTTTCAAATGTAAAGGATTGTGTTAGTGTGATTAGTACTATGATATGGTTGCTATGAATGTATTTGACTATGGAGGAATAGGAAGAGCATACATGTATACATTTGTTCAAAAACTTTTCCAGACATGAAGTAGATTCCACATGAAAATAAAGGTGAGCATGACATAGCCCCTGCCCTTAAAGGCTTCTCTGACCAAAGGAACATCCCAGTGAAAAGATCCCTAAATGTAGAGTCAGAGACTTGGGCTTGACTCTCAGTTCTGTCACTTGGGTCATCTGTGATATTAGGTCAAGTCATTTTAGTTCAGGGAAGACCAATTTTCTTTATTTATAATAAAGAAGTTGGACCAGGCCATGCCTCCCAGCTACGGGAGTCTAGGATTTCATAAATATAGGAAAAGTCATGGCATATTTTCAAACTCTAGTGGACTTAGGGCGGTGGGGAGAATACATGGTTAACTTCTGAGTAGCTTCTGTCAAACATAGGAAGAGAAAGTACACCGTGGCTACAGTGAGAGACACCGTCTTCGAATACCCCGTCTCCTGAGCACCACCGCGCCCTGGCCTGCCTGCGATCTTTGTTGAGGCCCCGAGGCAGAGGCTGTTTCAGCACCGTGGATAGCGCCATGGTGCTGCCCCCATGGCCTGGAGCCTCGACAGGCCTTTTCACCACCAGCCAGATGTTCCTGCTATCTCAGCCAGCTTAAGGCTAAAACAAACCTTTTCAACCAGAGTTTATCAGAGTTTCTAAATTACATACTGGGAAGAAATTTAATTTGTTTAATTAAGAAAGTTTATTTCATGGTAATTCAGTTTTGTTATGCTGCAAGACTTAATGTGTCCTCTGGTGGGAGCGTCTGTTATAAATATTCATTGCCTCACTCAAATACCCTCTCTCATGGACCTAATCTCCCTCCCTTACCCCACAGAGTTTGAAAATGTGTCTGAAGAATATTGAGGAAAGAGAGGTCTTCGTGAGCAAGAACACCAGGCCAAGACAAAGTGAACTAAATTTAGTGAGGAAGGCATAGAAGGTTGGAGCTAAAAGAGAATTTAGAGATACAGTGTGCTACTCTTGCATATTACAAATAGGGAAACTGAGGCCTGGAAGGTTCAGGGCAGGTCACACACTAAGCCAATGGCAGAGTTGGAACTAGGGACCAAGTCTCCTGACTTCCAATCCACTGCTCTTGTCTCCCAAATTCTAAATTCAGGCTAATTTCAAGCTAACTCTAGAGATCATCTGGTCAACTTTATTACATACAGAAGGGGATACTAAGGCCTAGCTGGAGATGACTTGTCCTAAGCCACATATAGGCCTATCAACCTCCCTCCCACTGCAGGATTCCCCAAGCCCTGAGAATCATGCAGCTTCTGCTGGATCATCTCCACTGAAAAGCAGTTCCATATTGCATGCTATGGAACCTATGCTAGCTGCAGTAAGAGGATAAAATTAAGATTTGACATTGCCCTTCCTCAAAGGATCTTTCAGCCCACTTTGGCAAAGGTGATAAAATGAAAGTAAGAAGCAAAACAGTAGTAATGAAGACTCTTCATGCATTGCTCAGACACATTTCTCACAGTTCTCCTAATGTGTCCCATCGTTTCAAGCTTCTTTGTGCCTTTGTATGTTAATATTCTTCCCCAACTCCTGCTCATTCTTCAAGACCCCAGAAAATCAATCCTCCCACACTCTGTCCTGCCACACACAACCACAGCTAAATCCCTCTCTGCTCCCACCCCACTGGACTCTAACATCCTGTCTCATAGCAGTTTCCACACTGAATGGTTCCTTTTTCACTTCTCTGTATCCCCTCCAGGGTAAACATCTTGGAATCGCCAGTGCCAAGACCATTATCCAGCAAAGACTAGAAGCTCAACACATAGTAGCTAAATGAATAAGTATGAAACTGATTTACTGTGGAGTTTTAGTTCACTGGGGTGTAAACCTGGAATAGTTTTATGTTTCCAATAACTGCTACCAACTGTGTTCTGTTGAATCTTCCTTCCCTTTTCCTGCTGGGTGGTAGGCTGCCTTAACAAACTCTAAGTCTGAGGCCATAACTTTTCAGTCACTTTCAGTTACAAGAACAGTCTCATTTGAGTTCTTCAAAACTCAATCCTATTTATTATTATTTTATTCTTTTTTTTAAGATTGTATTTATTTATTTTTAGAGGGAGGGGAAGGGAGGGAGAAAGGGAGGGAGAGAAACATCAATTAGTTGCCTCTTGAATGTGCCCCAGTTGGGGATGGAACCTGCAACCCAGTCATGTGCCCCGAACCAGCAATCTTTCGCTTTGTGGGATGATGCCCAACCAATTGAGCCACACCAGTCAGGGTATATTATTCTGTTCTTACATTTATTCAAAGTTTTTTCTATGCCACCCATAATATTTCCTGCCCTTCAGTCCCCCATCTCTAACCCAGCTCAAGCATCTAGCTGTAGTTGGAAGGGATAGGGTTTTCTCTGACTCATGCTGGCCCTCTTCTATTGCTCTGGTATAGGGGTGCAAGGAGGGAGGCAAGAGGTGGCAGACTTCTAGTGTAAGAGCTCACAGTGAGATATTCTTCTCACCTGGTTTGTTGTCTGTGGGTTCTTTAAGGGTAGAGGGGAGGTGCCCTCTTTGCCGATAGTGCCCTCCTCAAGCAGCTTCTGGTGATCCTCACAGAGATTTGCTTCATCGTCGACTGACATCCCCATCATGGTTTCACAATTCAATGCCTCATGTTCTTACTGATGAGGTCCCTAATCTCATCTAATTTCTGTGGGCCTCCACTCAGAGGCCTGTGAGTACATTCTAGACCTGACTTGGGTGGAGAGGCTGTCTTTGCCCCAGAGCCATGGACTTAAATGGAGAAACAGAATGTTAGCCTACTCTTTCCTTGGAGTCCATGTCAGGGAGGGGAAATCCTTTGTCTCCTCCAAGGACATGGGATGGGAGGTAGTAGCTTTTTCCTCTTCTGTCTCTCCTGTTCTAGGGGGAAGAGGTCAGAGTGGGACCAGTCTTCTAAACCAGGAGCCACTCAGCCAGCAGTGTGGCTACCCTGATTCCCAGACTCTAAAATGTGAGGGCTTGGTGTCTTATTTCTAAGCCATAAACTTTAGTTGTCAATTCCTGGAAAGAAAAACAAAGGATCCACTCTGTACCTCACTCTCTCCTGTACACTAGTTCCTGGAATTGAGGCTAGCCCAAAAGAGGTTCAGAAAACAATGATTCCTGGGGGCAATCAGGGGAAACTTCCTGAACGGAACAGTCAGAAGATGAACCTTGAAAACTAGACAGAATTAGAATTGCTGAGGAAATAATGGTAGTCTAGGCATGAGGAGGAGGAAAAGGAATGGTTATAACATTTTACTGGATATAGCACAGTGCTCAGTCCATAGTGGGCACTGAATAAATCACATGAATTAAACTGCTCCACTTGCAGCTGAAGTTCTCTCTGGAAAAAAAATAAAATTGCAGGGACTGTGCAGCCAGACAGACTGAATTTAGATCATCACCTTCCCATTATTTTCACATCTTCAGAAAGTCATTTGACTTCTCTGAGTCTCTATTTCCTCATCTGGAAAAAATATATAATAAAACCATTTAGAGGATTTTTTGAGGACTAACAAGGTGCATGGCACACTGTAGCTGAGACAATGTCATGTGGCCACCAAATAGGGTTGTTTTCCTCTTAAACACATAGCTTGACTTCCCTTCTCAGTTTGCACAAAGAACCACGGGACTGAATTCCAGCCAATGGAATGTGACCAGGAGGCCTACCGACGCCAGCCTTGGTCCTCAGTCCACCATGCACGTTCCATGCTTCTCTCACCCCTGTCAGGGAAGCTGAAAGGGAAAGGCTCCAGGAGAGGAAGGCTAGAAAAGAGCTGCTTCCAAGAGCCACCTGGCCAACCTGTGACTATGGTAGGCAGGAAATAAGCCCTTGTTGTTTACCCCACTGAGATTCGGAGATTGTGTGTTCCAGCAGCAAGTGTTAATACCTCAAAGAACACACACATAGGAAGTGCTTGGTCAAAGTTGGCCATTGTTTTTAACTATATTTTTACAACACTCTTTAGTTCACAAGTACTTTTTATTTCTTCATATAATTGATCCTCACAGCGTCCTTGTGAATGGAATACAGAGAAGATTGCTGCACTGTTCTTATAAATGAGGAATGTGAGATCAAAACATGCTGGTGAATAGAGGTATCTATTAATCACACACAAGCAAGGAAATCACATGACCAAGGCCAAAACCTGGACTCAAGCCCCTCTTATGCTGGACCCTGTATACTTGTTTTGCTGGGCCACACAACCAGCACCAGCACCCTGGCATCCATCCAGGCCAGAGGGTGAGAGTAATCCAAGGATCGAGGGCAGGACACGAAGAGTTAGTGAGTCCTGACAAGGCTTGTGCATGGGCAGGCACAAGATACCAGATACTAAAGCCAGGTGAGACGACCAGGTGTCACTGGTTCAGAACACAGGCCGTCGCCAAGGAAAGGACTCGGAGATGGAGTCTAGTTCTGGCTCTGCCACCATCTTCCTGAGTGACCTTGGGCAGGCATCTCAGGACTGCAACCAAGTCAGTCTACGGGGTAACATCAGGACTAAGGGGTTAGCTTTGTTCCAGGGTCTGGGTCCCCCAGAGTTACAGGCTGGGCAGAAAGTGCCCCATCTCTGGGAGACCTTGGGAACCCCCTCAGAGGTCAGCTGAGAGATCTCCAGCTCCAGCCCCCACCTCCCACAGCTGCTTACACTCCAAAACCCCAGTCAAAAGGCATCTGTCACCAAAACAAGTGGCCCACCATTCCAGCAGGGAGCAAGATCTGGGAACAAATGGTGTTTTGTCTAAACAATGGTTTCCAACAGCAATTCCCTTTCCAGGATAGCTTTTTAAATTATTATTATGCTTGTTCACTAGTTAAGTTGAGACACATAAATATTTGCAACGTACAGATAACAAATGCCTCCATCAGAGGGAACCAGCTGCCCTGACACTGCCAGCCCTGGTGACTCTCCACCTGCAAGGGCCAGAGGGACCGGAGAACCAGAGGGAGACTGCGACGACCCAATGCGAGATCCTGAGAGAGGGGAGGGACTTGCAAAAGGTCACACATAGATCAGAGGCAGGGCCAAGATGAGAATGCAGGTGATCTTGACCCTGAGCGCAGTATCCACCTGGTAACTGTCACTAGTATGGATGCCACCACATTGTCATCACTGTGGTCATCATTAAGACAGGCTTATGTTGGAATCCTGATCCTGTACTCACCAGCTACATGCCCCTCTTTGCATTTTTTAGTTTATTCCTATTAAAGTTTACATGCAATATTATTTTGTATTAGTTTCAGGGGTAGAGCACAGTGGTCAGACAAATAAGTCTCAGTTTTGTCATCTGCAAAATGGGTGAATTAATTCCCAACATCTTGGGAAAATCAGTGAAAAAACTTTAAGTAAAGTGCCTGGCCTTTAGTAAGCACCTGATTATTCTTTTTTTTAAATCTTTATGTATATGTTTTATTTTTTATTTTTATTGAATTTATTGGGGTGATTTATAAAGAGACTTATAAAACTCAACACCAAAAATAGAAACAATCCAAATAAAAAATGGGCAAAGGACCCGAATAGACACTTCGCCAAAGAGGACACACAGATGGAAAAGATGTTTGACATCACTAATCATCAGAGGAATGCTAATTAAAACCACAATGAGACGTGACCTCACACCTGTCAAAATGGTTATCATCAGTAAATCAGCATTTGATTGTTCTTAATTAATATCTTAGAATAAATGGTGATGGTCCCAGAAGAAAGACTGGTATTGCCGGTAAGAACACAAGGTAGAGCTGGATTAGAGCTAGGTTTTGAAACCGGTTCCACTAGTTTTGAGCTGTGTGCCCTTAGGCAAGCTACCTAACTCCTGGAGCCTTGGTTTCCTTCCAAATGGGGATGATGGCGGGGTTGCAGGGCCACAGGGTGCTATAAAAGTGATACTGATCGTTATTTCCAGTTCTACCTCACTCCTGTTCTCCTGTTTAGCTTTTAAAGAATTTTCACCTCAGCCTCTCACTGTGGCCTGGGAGGGGAAAGCACAAAATTATTTAACCCAAGCAGGCTCAAGGAGTCTGAAAGATTTGTCCAGGCCACACAATCAGGAGGTGGCAGAGCGAGGACTGGAACTCAGGGTTTCAGCCTGAGTCCTGAGCAGTCCCTGGCCTCGCCCCTCTCTACCAGCCCCACACCAGTCATGTGCCAGGGCCCCAGCAGTTAAAAGTGGACCGTGAGCTGAGAAGATGAGTGAGAATAGCTAATGCTGCATGGCTAGCTTCTAAAGCGGGCAAGGGAAGGAGATGGCAATAATTTTAACTAGATTGATTTCGCCTGTAGGGCCATTAACTTAATACCTCCCACTTGGTTAGGAGAACAGCCGAGCCGGCTGCAGGTCGTTGCGGCTTGCTGCCTCTGCCGCGGAGATTAGAAAGAAGAGGGGGCTTCCACAAAGAAGGAGGCCCACGGGGCTGGGCAAGAGTGAAACAAGGAGATACACACCCTCAGGATCCTGCAAGTGCCTTCCTAAATTTTGCAACCTAGGCAACCTGTCTTGTCCTAGTTTTGACCCTCAACTGAGAAAGACCCCAGCCTGGGGACTATGACCCCTGAGTTCAAGTTCCGGCTCTGCCACTTGCTAGATAATTTACCTAGGACTCTAGTTTCACCACTTCCCAAAATGGGGGTGCGCGTCTCTATGTTGAAGGGTTGAAGGGTGACGTGAGGACTAAATGAGAGGTGCTGAGCCCTCACAGTGGATGGCAGCCTTTGTGACCACCTGTTCTGCAAACAAGAAGACCTGCTCTCTGCCCCCAAGGTCAAGACAGCCTGAGCTCACCATCCTCCTCCTTACCCGCCCCCCTCTCCCCAGCCCAGCCTGCATACTCACACTCACTCCAGCCTCCACTCCCTTGCACAGGCTGCTCCCCTCTGCTTGTCTTCACCCTGCGCCATGAAAGCCGTCCCCTCCTCATCCCTGACTGCCCCAGTCCTCTGCCTCTCCTCCTCTAACCACAAGCTCCTCCTCACCTCTCCCCTTTTGCTCCATAGGACACACAAGACCCCCCTTAACCCCTGAACTATTTTCTTGAATATCCAGCAAGAAGGGTGTTAAGAACTGAATTGTGTCCCTCTAAAATTCATATGTTGAAGCCCTTGACCCCAGTGTGACTGTGTTTAGAGATATGACCTTTAAGAGGTAATTAAGGTGAAATGAAGTTGTAAGAGTAGATGGGGTCAATTCAATAAGACTGGTGTCCTTATAGAAGAGGAAGAGAAACCAGGAGTACTCACACAGAGGAAAGGGCATGTAAGGACACAGTAAAGAGGTAGCCATCTATAACTCAGAAAAAGAGTCCGCACCAGAAACCAACTTTGCTGACACCTTGATCTTGAACTTACCATCTCTAGAACTATGAGAAAATAAATGTGTTCTTTAAGCCACCCAGTATGTGTATTGTTTTAAAGATTTTATTTATTTATTTGCAGAGAGAGGGGAAGGGAGAGAGAAAGAGAAACATCAATGTGAGAGAGAAAGATCGATCAGTTGCCTCTAGCACACACCCCAACCGGGGACAGGGCCCATGACCCAGGCATGCACCCTGACTGGGAATCGAACCAGAGACCTTTTGCTTTGCAGGACAATGTCCAGCCAACTGAGCCACACTGATCAGGGTCCAGTCTGTGTATTCTGACAGCCTTAGGACTCTAAGATAGAGGACCTATGTCACATTTCATCTGTGACCTTGAGTGGTCACTTCCTTTCTCTAAGACCATTTCTACAGCTGATAAAAGAATCAGCTCCACTGAAGGAAACTCAGGAATGTCTTCACAAAGAAGGTGATACTGAAAACTGAGTAGCTGTTGGCAGGAAGGGCAAATCCAGTAGAGTAAGGGAGTCCAGGAATGCCATGGAGGTTTAAAACAGCCCATCCTTGACTGCCAGGTAAGGTTTGGTCTCAAGGAGTCACATGTGATGAAACTGGAGTGGCAGGGCCAGGGCATGGGGGGAATGGTGAGGGCACACAAAGGTCCACGTCCCTTCTGCTTAGGACAAAAGAAAGCCACTGAGGAGTCTTGAGCAGAGAAGTAGTATGGTTCGAGCTTTAGCATGTCGCTCTGGCTGATATATGGAACCTGGGTTGGATGTGCAGGAAGGAGAATGATCTGGCCTCTCTGACACAGAGTGGTGATAAGGACTAGTGCAACAGGAAGAGGGACAGTGTGGGTGATAGAAGGGTGATGAATGGACCAGATGTGGTGCTGTGGGGGAGGGGCAGGGACGCTGCACCCCATTCTCTTCTTGGGCAGCTGCTGGATGGGGCTGGCTCAGGGTGGAGTGGAGCCTACAGATGTGGAGGTGCTTTTACACATTGGTGCAGGGGGAGCTGTTGTCCACCCCAGACCAGCAAAATGTTAGGTCTATGACATGTGTTCATAAATAAATGTGAAGAAACAAAATGATAAGGTTATCACCTTGGCCACACCTTTGGTCTAAAATGGCAATCTCAGCTGTCCATCATGAAAACTGGTGATTCTCCCCTAACTACCTCTTCGACCCTCCCCACAAGCCACCTCCTGCGTGCTATGGGAGGGATGCTTTCCCTCCCAATACTTCATTTAATCCCTGCAATGACCATCCTAGGTAGAAATATCAGCCCCATTTTAGAGATGAGGAAACGGGCTCAGAGAGGTCCATCGATGGGCCTGAGGCCAGCCAGGCCAGACTCCCTCACTCCACCCCACATCTTCTTGTTTCCCTAAAGGCTGTGAACTCTTCGCCTTCTACAGAGAGTAAGAACAAATTCCTGGAAGTCATCTGCTATACCGTTTGGCTGGAAGATATTTCTTTAAAAAGATATCCCGTCATCTTCTCCTTTTTTTCTTCCTATTTCAGAGTCTTGGGCCACAGATTTTTATTGAATCTGCTGGAAAATATAGCTTGTATCCTGTCACTCTGATCTGGGGCACAGCTCTCAACCACAAATTATTTCCACTTCTCATTAGGAATATTGATTCATCACATCCATTCTGGGGCCCAGTTATTCCTCCATGAAACATATAATTAGAATAAAATTAGAAATTCGGAGTATCAGAACTTCCCCTGGCCTGCCCCTTTATCATCAGATGGAAAAACTGAGGTCCAGAGAGGGGAAGGAACCTGCCCAGAGTCACACAACTGCTCACTTTGCAGAGCTGGGACTTGAACCCCAGTCTCCCAGCTCTCCGTTCTGTTCTCTTTCATAGCCCATGCATACTCTACATGAAGTGAGAAAGTCACTCCTCAGTCGTTCAATCCACTGTCTCCTTTGCGATGGACTCTGTGTGGTTTGATTCCCGAGATTCTGAGCTGTCCACCGAACTCTCCCTCCTCTCACTTGCTTCTGGAAAAAAAAAAAAAGAACTATGTAGCAGAAGCACATGCTGACACCATGGTATAAAGAGCCTGAGGAACAAGAAAGGGTGAGCGGAAAAAGTTGAGGCAGTTGGGGAGAAAAAAGGCAGGAGCCAAAGATCAAAGAAAGAAGTAAGCCCTCATTTCTGAACATCCACCCTGGGCAGGCACCTTGCTGGAGAAGGTGCATTCATTTCTTCATTCAATCCTCACATCAACCCTATGAGGCAGGGAATATGACTACAGTCAACCTCTGGATCCACAGGTTCCATATCCACAAATTCAACCGACCACGGGTCACAAACAGCATTTTCCACCGTGATTGGGAACCTGCAGATGCGGAGGGC
Organism: Macrotus californicus; assembly: GCA_007922815.1. Taxonomy (NCBI): domain Eukaryota; kingdom Metazoa; phylum Chordata; class Mammalia; order Chiroptera; family Phyllostomidae; genus Macrotus; species Macrotus californicus. The sequence continues at coordinate 42,611 of VMDR010002454.1, forward strand.
TGGTGGGTGGCACCGTTCTATGCCGTTTTCTATAGAAGACTTCGACGTCCATGGATTTTGGTATCAGTGGAGGGTCTGGATCCAACCCCCTGTGACACCTAGGAGCACGTGTACTCACATTTTAAAGATGAACAAATTGAGGCTCAGAGAGGCTAAAGTCATCTGTGCCAGGTCACAGTGCTGCCTCTGGGGCCAGGGGTCACAGTCTGTCTGCCCCAAGTGCAGCGCTCACACCATTACACCAGCGGTGCGCCCTTGAGTGGGTCTTTCCCCTCTGCAGGCGCAGTGGCCCCGTGTGTAGAATGAAACAAGCGTAGCTCTCCTGTTGGAGAGATGTAAGACAAAGTCAAACAAGAAGAACACCCAGAAGGAGGCAGGGAGCACTGGGGCCATTAGCAGAAAACTGCTAATCAGAGCAGAGGTGGGATTTGTACATTTCCACTACCACTTCCCATCCCGCCCCCTACTTTTTAACCTGACTCAAGCCCTCATAGATTTCTCCTGGGATTCTTGGAATGCCACCCCCACACCAAGAGTGGGGCCTCTGATGGGCTTCCTCTGCCCTACACGTGGCCCCCAGACTTTTGAAGTCCTAACTGCCAGCCCAGCAACAGACTCATGCCCTGCGTTCCTGCTAGGGAGGCCAAGAAAGGGAAGGGCGGCAATTGGAGAAGCCTGGGTTTCTCCCATATGCCAGGTACTACAATTTCACGGTGATTCAAGTGTCTGCTCTGTGTGAGGCTCTATACAGGGAAAGAGAAAACACAAAGTTGCAAAAAAAGTTAACCTAATTGAGCCTCAGTTTCCTCACCTGTCAAATGGGGACAAACTTCCTCATTTAACCCACACACAACCCTGTGAAGTAAGTAGAGCTGCTTACCCCATGGAAGTTCTGCCCAGTTCACAAGAGGTGCTCAGTAGACTGGAATTATTCATTACACAAAAGCACAGTCCCTACCCTCAAAGAGCTCCCAGCTTAGAGAGGGAGGCAGGTGTGCCATTCACTGAACAACTTCTCTTTTCTAGGCATTGCATCTACAGTATTTCTAACCTTTACAGAACCCTACAGGACAAGTCCTACCTCGCATCCCCTCCATTTGACACTTGAGGAGGAAACTGAGGTCCCCCAAAAGGAAAGGTAACTTGCTTCAGGCTACCCAGTTAGGAATTTGACCCTAAGATTCCAAGTGTCTTCTCTGGGCTCATTCTGTTACAAAGCAGGCTTCAAGAAGCCTGGAACTGAGGTCCAGGCCAGGGTCTGTATCATCCATCACTGTCCCTTTTGGAGGACTGAGATTAAAAACTAGAAGAAATCAAGCCAGGAGGAAACCCCAACCAGCCCACTAGGGACTGACCCAGAACTCCTGAGCAAACAGGTGGCCTAAACGGAGTGCCTGGGCAATCTTGTGGAGTTTTTAGGAGTCATTAGGAAGAGCTGGGCTTCCTCTATGCATAACCCCTTGGAGGAATGGGGAAGACCCGGAAGGAGGCAGGGGACACAGCCTGGAGGGGCAGAGGATGAGGCCTCACCTAGTGGCTGCGGAGATGGAGAGGAGGGGATGACCCACCCACAAGCACGCACAGGGCACCATCTACACCCTTGGGGGACTACAAGGAAAATGCCTGAAGGAGGCTATGGTCTCCTCCATGGGAAAAGACCTAACCATGGGAGAAGGGACTAAATTTGTCTTCGTAGCATCCACATGAGGCTTCATCAATCCTGATGGTCAGGTGAGGAAACAAGGCTCAGAGAGGGGAGCAATTTGCCCCCAAGTCACACAGATAATGAAGCTGAACCCTCTACTTCTTGTCCCTCTGAGTTATGCCCCCTTTGTCCCATTTCTGTCATTTTTAGGAGAGGAGAAGAAAGAACACACGAGACTCCACCACAAAGGCCTATGGACTGGCTACCTGAGATGTACTTCTAAAGCTTTTTTAAAATACTGATTCCCAGGTCCTTCCTCTAAAAATCCTAATCTGGGTTGTTTGGGCAGGGCCTGGAATCTTTTTCTAAATAAATGAGGAAATTGATTCCAATTCACAGAGGTGACTTAGATGCAAGAGGACTCCCTCCCTCTTCCCCTCCCCCTCGACTCCCACCTCTACCCCAAGGCCCAATGAAGAGAGTGAGGAAGTTTCTCCACCCTCCGCAGTAAGTCAAACAGAGGGCTTTGTATCTTCCATACAAGGGTTTTCCCTAAAGTCTTCGAGAATTCAGATTTCATTATTTCCTGGCTCACTAACTAGGAGAGTAAGATTCCGTGATTCTGTGATTTTGCCCAGAGGCCTGCCAGGCAGGGGCTGGAGGTGGGCTCTGCCGGCTCCCGCTGAGCAGTGAAGAGGAGCAGGCAGAAGGAGCCTGGGGGCAGTGAATACAGCCTTGCCGATCTGTTGTATCATTGGACTCAAATCTAGCTCAGCAGGCAGCAGAGCCTAGGTGTTCAATAAATGCGTGCTGAGTGAATAATGTGTTTGTCAGGATTACAAATGTTGGAAATCCAGTTGAAATTTGCCTAGATAAAAAGGGGAAGGGTGCGGGGGGTATCTCTTATGACTGAGATCCAGCTGGGCCTCTGGGACCACAGAAGTCAAGGCCTCAAATGCCACCAGGCCTCTCTGTCACCTATCTTGTCCTCTCTCTGCATATCAGCATCATTCCACCCAAGAAAGAGAAAACTTTCCCCATATGGCATGAAACATGAGACCTACACCTCCAAGCCTCACATTCAACAACTCCCACCATCCGAAAGGATCTAGGACTTTCTTCCCTTTATTCCAAGAAGAAAGTCCTCTGTCGGGCCCGGTGGACTTAGGGGCACACTTCCAGCCAGGTGGGTGGGATTATATAGCACAGACACAATTCCTAGAGGAGGAGGAGGATCAGGCAGTTTCTCCTTTTGGTGACTATTCCGAGGAAAGTTATATGAGTGCTTCCCACCATACAAAAGAGCATGGTATAGTCCATCTTCACCGTCCCATTTTCCTAGTTGGTGCTCGAAACAACCATGATTGGGAGTCATAGGAGAGGGGTGCTCTTCCCCGTTTGACAGATAAAAACACCAAGGCTAAAAAAGGTTAAGTGGGGCCCAAGGGCACACAGCCAGGTTCCAGGACTGAAACCACACCTCGTGTCTTGTGACTCCTCGTCACGTATTTGATGAGTAAATGGATAAATAAAAAACAACAGTAATAGCTGCCATTTACTAAGTGCCAGTCCCTTTAGATAAATTATTACATCTAATTCCAACTGCCCTGTAGATATTATTTTCACTTCCATTTTATGGGTAAGGAATTTTAAATTCAGAGTTGTTATGTGGCTTACTCAAAATTAGCTCAGAAAGGACAAAGCCAGGATTGGATCCATGATGCCTCCAGTGTGCAAACCTGAGCCCTCTCTTCTGCCACAAGTTGCTGAAAGGCCATAATACCAGGGCCATGTAATTTGGGAAATGCCAAAAATTCCTCAGATCAAAACCCTCATCCCATTTGCCAGTTACAAGTGCATGGTGTTCCTTTCAATTAATATTGTAATTCTGTTCCTATTCAAGTGCCTATATACCAGGGAGAGGGTAACAGCTCTAAACCAGTGGTTCTTAAAGTGTGTCCTGAACCAGCATCACCTGGGACTTGTTAGAAATGAACATTCGCCCTGGCTGGTTGGCTCAGTGGATTGAGTGCGGGCCTGCGAGCCAAGTGTCGCTGGTTCGGTTCCCAGTCAGGGCACGTACCTGGGTTGCAGGCCAGGTGTCCAGTTGGGGGCATGTGAGAGACAACCCTACATTAATGTTTCTCTCCCTCTCTTTAAAAATAGGGGGAAAAAAATGAACATTCTATTGCCCCACCCCAGACCTACTGTTATGAGTTGAATTGTGTCCCCCTCAAATTCATGCGTTGAAGTCCTAACCCCAGTATTCAGAACGTGACTTTCTTCAGAGATAGTATTAAGGTTTACTGAGGTCATAGGAGTGGGTCCTAATCTGTGATGTTTGGTGTCCTTATAAGAAGAGGAAATGGGGGCGCAGACATATAAGGGGGAAGACCATGTGAAAATACCGGAAGAAGACAGCCATCTACAAGCCAAGGAGAGTGGGCTTCAGAAGGAACCAACCCTGTCAACACCTTGATCTCAGACTGCTAGCTTCCAGAAGTGTAAGGAAATAAATTATCCTGTTTAAGCTGCTCCTGTTTGTGGTACTTTGTTATGGCAGCCCTAGAAAACTAATACACCTACTAAATCAGAAATTCTGGGCCTACCGGTTGGTGTTTTCATAAGCCCTTTAGTTGATTATGTTTCGGGTTTTCACATTGGAGACCGCATGTGCACTGAAGTGTGAGAACCACCGCTCTAAGGCGTAATCAGATATTTCCCTCTCTGTATTGCTAAGATGTGTGAATGGATGCCTGGACCCAGCTTTGGTTCTAGACAGGTGAGGGCAGCCTGCCTGAGAGAATGAAGTCAAATGCAGAGAGAAGCAAAGATGAAATATGAAGAGGGCAGAGAGGAAGAGAAGAGAGAGAATGCAGAGATGAAATGAAACGGACGACAGTGTTCAAGTGCATAGAAGGCCATTCTAAGATAACCCTGGCCAGCTCATTCCAAAATTTTGACACTTAAAAGTTACCAGTTTCACATCTGTAAATAGAATGTATTCTCCCCACAGATAAGGCCTGGTTCATTTTCCTTATATGCTCCACACCACGGAGCCCTAGACCATGGAATAACAGGTATCTTCTAAGTAACTGTCGCTTGATGAAGTTTTGCAAAGCCACCCATCTTCCCCATTCCCATGGCCATGCTTGAGTACTGGCCTCACCAACTCTTACCTAGACCCCTGCAATAGCCCTTCACTGGTTTTCCACATCCCACCTCTCTTCCTCACCCTCCCACCGCCCTCCACCTCACAGTGGAGTGAGCCAATTAATCTCCTGGCACTTGCTGACCACATTACTTCCCTAATGAACATCCTCCAGGGGCTCCTCACTGTCTTCACATCAAAATCAAGTTCACTGGCTCATCGCCTGAGTCCCTGCCTGGGGCTCAAGAGAAGAACTGGGACGGCAGCAGGGAAAAAAGAGAAGCCACACCCCTTAGGCTGGCCTTGACCACCTTGAATCCTCCAGAAATTGCCAGGCCCAGAAAGAACTTCTTTGAGAAGCGTTACTTGACTTTCTCACTCTCAGTGTCTCATTGGCAGACAATGGAGTCGTACAGAGGCTGCATGATATGTGACATCACCATACAGGTAAAAGAGCAGATGTGAGAATTCAGATCTTTCATTTTTTAAGCTAGACATTAAAGAGATTTGCAAAACTTTAAAGTTTCCACCCTTTTCACTTAATTTATTTTGTCTTAGAAACTATAGTTATTTTTTATTTAAAATTTATGATTGAGGTCAAGAATGAGGTGTAGGTAAACATGCCTTGCCTCCTTGCACAACTATAGCAAAAATTACAACTAGACTACAAAACAAATATCACGCAGAATTGTCAGAAAATCGAGCTGCATGGAAGTCTGACAACCAAGGATTTAAAGAAGCCACATTCATCCAGATGGGTAGGAGGAGCAGAGATGCAAAGATGCAGAGACACATGGAGAGGTGGAGTGGTGCAGAAAGGCACAGAGATGCAGAATGGGCAGTCCCACATCCATGTGTGGTAGATACAAATCAGGAGGAAAACCTCAAGAACAAGGGTTCCCAACGCCAAACCAGACCACCCAGCCCAGGGTTCCAGCACTAGGAAGATAAGTCCCTATAACTTCTGGCTGTAAAAACCAGTGGGGTGTGGGGTAGTGGAAGAAAATCTAAGATTCTCAGGAGACTCCTCTTAAAGGGCCCACAATGGACTTTGGACTCATGTAGACCCACCCCCTCTGGGATTCAGCACCAGGGCTGCAGTTGGAAGGGCAGCAGTGGCACACGGGGAGGTGAAACGACTTGCAGCAGGGCAAGTGCCAGGAGAGAGCTTCCTCCTGGACAAAACTCCAGAAGCCAGGCAGTCGCATTGTCCTCTCTCTGAGCCCTCCCACCCACAGAGCCACAGAGTGGTGACATGGGTTGCCCCACCCCGGTGATTACCTAAGGCCCTGCCCCATACAACTGCAGGTAAGTTTTTCTACAATAGGCCATGCTACTAAGACAGAGAGTCAAAGCAGCTCTACCTCATACACAGAAACAAACACAGAGAGGCTGCCAAATTGAGGAGAGAAAGAAATATGGCCTAAATGAAAGAACAGAAAAAACTCCAGAAAAAGAACTAAACAAAATGGAGATAAGCAAACTATCAGATGCAGAGTTGAAAACACTGGTTATCAGGATGCTCCAGGAACTCATTGGGTACTTCAATTGCATAAAAAAAAAAAAAACCTAGGCAGAAATGAAGGTTACATTAAGTGAAATAAAGGAAAATTTACAAGGAACCACATTGGAGGGGCGGAAGTCAAAAATCAAATCAAATCAATAAAGTGGAACACAAGGAAGAAAAAAGCATTCAATCAGAATAGCATGAAGAAAAAAAAATTAAAAAAAAACAAGTATAGGCTAAGGAGTCTCTGGGACATCTTTTAATGTACCAAAATCTGAATCATAGGGTGCCAGAAGGAGAAGAGGAAGAGCAAAAAGTTGAAAACTTATTTGAAAAATAGTGAAAGAAAACTTCCCTAATTTGGTGAAGGAAATAGACATACAAGTCAAGGAAGCACAGAGAGTCCCAAACAAGGTGGACCCAAAAAGGACCACACCAAGACACATCATAATTAAAATGCCAAAGTTTGAAGATAAAGAGAGAATCTTAAAAGAAGCAAGAGAAAAATAGAGAGTTACTTACAAAGGAGTTCCCATATGACTGTCAGCTGATTTCTCAAAAGAAACTTTGTAGACAAGAAGGGACTGGCAAGAAGTATTCAAAGTGATGAAAAGCAAGGATCTACATCCTAGATTATTTTATCCAGCAAAGCTATCATTTAGAATGGAAGGTCAGATAAAGTGCTTCCCAGACAAGGTAAAACTAAAGGAGTTCATCATCCCCAAGCCATTATTATATGAAATGCTAAAGGGACTTATTTTTTTAAAAAAGATGATCAAAACAATGAACATTAAAATGGCAATAAATTCACAACTATCAATAATTGAATCCAAATAACAAACTAAGCAAACAAACAGAACAGGAACAGAATCATAGATATGGAGATCATTTGGAGGGTTATCAGTTGGGAGGGGGAAGGGGAAGAATGGGGGGAAAAGTGCAGGGATTAAGAAGCACAAATTGGAAGGTACAAAATAGACAGAGGGAGGTTAAGAATAGTATAGGAAATGGAGCAGCCAAAGAACTTTTATGCACGACCCACGGATATGAACTAAGGGGGGGATTGCTGGAGGGAATGGGAGTTCCAGGCGGAGGGGAACAAAGAGGGAAAAATTGGGACAACTGTAATAGCATAATCAATAAAATATATTTTAAAAATAAAATAAAATTTATGACTGATGCTGTCTTGGCTGGAGCATCACCCTGTACACCAAAAACGTTGCGGGTTCAATTCCCAGTCAGGGCACATACCTATGTTGTGGGTTCAATCCCCGGGTGGGATGCATATAGGAGACAACTAATCAATGTTTCTCTCTCACATCAATGCCTCTCTCTCTCTCAATTTCCCTCTTTCTCTCTCTCTCAAATCAATAAACACTCCTCAGGTGAGGATTTAAAAAAAAATCATGATTTATGTTTACATGAATTCATTATATCATTTAAAATAAATTAATAAATAAAATGTGTATATTTTCCTTAGTTTTAATTTCTAATGTGGTAAATATCAATAGATATAAGTCACATACACAAAAGTTCTTTGGGATCCCGAGACAAAAATGTTTGACAACCACTGCCTTAGATGAACTTTTGCACATGTATATCAGAGACAAAAATGAGAATACCTATAATAGCATTATCTTAGCAAATATGTGTAATGGCAAAAACTGGGGACAATTCAAATGTCCACAAACAGAATGGATAAAGTAAATTATGGTATACTCACACAATGGAATATTATGCAGCATTGAAAATGAATGAACTATAGTCAAAACAACAGAATAAGTCTTAGAAACATACATTCAGTAAATCAATGCAGGTCACAGAGGACAACATAGATCATGATATCATTCTTATAAAGCTCAAAAACAAACTAAGCTAAACATGTTTAAAGTAAATTTATTGAGATAACAGTGGTTAGTAACACTATATAAATTTCAATCGTACAACTTATAATACATTTGTATACTCTATTGTGTGCTCACCATCTGAAGTCTAATCTCCCTCCATCACCTTGCACTTGACCCTCTTTATCTCCTTTGTCCTCCCCACTCCCCTTTAAACTAAACATATTTAGTTTTAAGGACACATACATATATGACAAAACTTTGGCACTCTTGGGTGGAGGCTGAAGGAGACTGAGATAAAGGAGGAGCACATTCAGGAGGAACTGTTATTGACACCGCTCCAGTTCTTAGGTTGGGTAGTGGCTGGTGGGTAGCCACTTTATATGGTCTTCATAATCATGTGTGTAGTACGTATACACTTTTGTACGTATCATATATAATATTAAAAAGTAGTGTAGCCCCTAGTGCCCAGACTGTGGCCTCTAAATACCATTTCCCACTAAAAAGAAAGGGAAGCAATAGATAAGTAGCATTTTAAATGAGGAACCTATTAAAGCTCCTTTTTACCCCAAGCCCTTGGATAAATGGCTGATAGCAGTTCTGAGACAGGAAATGTACAAAATGGAACATCTTGTCATCTTAGAAAGCAAAGAAGCTAGCAGAGACGACGAGGTCATACCCAAAGGACTCGGGAGTCAAGTTGAAGAGGCTCCCATTAACCATATAGGGGATCATTTGAGCAGCAATAATGAAGAGAAAATGGATCAAAATACATCACATCTGCTTAAATCCATGAATTCATAATGATATAAAATAATCTTATTGGTCATCTTTGGATAATGCTAGGGAGTCAACGCAGTTTAAAAACTAAAAATAAATCCTGCCTTTCTGATGTCAATGGTACCTCAGGGTATCCAAATAGTTCATGAGAGGATTTTAGTCTTTATAGAAGTCTAGCTAATGAGCAAAAACAATGGACAGAGTTAGAATATCACTAACGTGCAAACCCCAAAAAAGTAACAGGTCCAGGCAGTGGTCATCGGCATCTGGCCACCACAAACAGACATGGCGGACATTCTTGTGTCTCCTGATAAATGTTCATCCCACCACCTCTGAAGTATTCTCACCCTCAAATCAAATCTGATAGAGCCTCCAGATTTAACTACTGCCAAGCAAAAAAATACAGGGGGCAAATGAACACATCAAAAGACACCACGGGATGCAACCCACAAAGCCTGCCTGTGAGAATAGGAAGACTAACCTTGTTTCTTCAACAGACACATAGCTGGAAGAAAGCAGGAGGAGGGGTGACCTCCAGACCAAAAGAGGCTTAAAAAATACTATCAGCCAATTGCAACCTATGGAACTTATTTGGATGCTGAATCAAATTATAGGAGAAATAAAATTATGCATTAACCTAGGAAATTTGAACACTAACTGTATATTGGGTGATATTAAGGAATTTTTTATTTTCTTAGGTATAGTAATGACATTATAGTTATGTATTTTTCTTGTGGTTAAATTCACATAACATAAAATTTACCCTCTTAACCACTGTTAACAACTCAGTGGTATTAAATACATTCGTAATGTTGTGTGACCATCACCACTATCCATCTCCAAACTCTTCCATCTTGTAAAACCGAATCTCTATACACGCTCAATAATAACGCTCCATTCTCTCCTCACCCCCCGCCCCGCCCCCCACCTCCCACCCCTGGCAACCACCATCCTACCCTCAGTCTTTATGATTTTGACTACTCTAAGTACCTCATGTGTGTGGAATCATATAGTACTTGTCTTTTTGTTATTGACTTATTTGTATAGTTGTGTATTTTAATGCATCCTTATATAGATATGATGACATGCTATCTGATCTTTGCTTCAGAATAACCTGGAGGTGCGGCAGGGCGAGGAGAGTGGGCAGGAGGAGATGGAACAAGACAGGCCGTGAGTGCTCATAGCTGAAGCTGGGTGATAGGCACATGGAGGGTTCATTATTCTCTCACGTATTATTATCTCTGCTTCTGTATGAGTTTGAATTTTCCACAATAAAGCTCTTTGTAAAGAACAAAGGCAAGACAAAGATATTTCCAAGCAACAAAAGAAAGATAACAAAGAAGCAGGAAGGGAAGACAATCGTTCAGATGGAGGCCGGTGGCAGCGTTGAGAGCCGGAGAAGCAGTGGGGGTGGGGGGAGCAGTGAGGATGTGGGGCTTCCGCATGCCGGCTTTGGGAGGCCACACTCCCTTCATTTAAACATCCGAGCAGTAATCAGTGCCTCTGGGAAAGATCATCTCTGGGTCATTTAAGGAGAACATCAAAACTAAACAAACAAGCAAGTTCCAACCTATTGCGGACAGCCCCAACCTTTGTGCTTCCTACCCAGCAAAGCAGTTGTTTCTGTCTTCCCTGCCCAGAGGCCATTTCCCCATCTGACGAGCAGTTCTCCAAGCCCCTCGGTGATTCAAATGTGATGCAGCGTCGGGGCCCTTGGAAACCATCAGAAAAGGGAGGAGACTGGCAGGGGCCAGGAGGACTTCTCAGAGAAATGCCTTCACCTCACCTGACAGGGGAAACTGAGGCTCAGAGAGCTGCAGTAGCCCGCCAAGCACAGAGTTCATTCACGGTAGAGCCACCCGCAGAGCTCAGGGCTCAGGGTTCTCAGCTGACAGAGCCGGCCCAGGTAGGCAATAGATAAGCAGCATTTTAAACTAGTAATCTACTGAAACCCCTTTTCAACCTGAGCTGACTCAGGATAAATTGCAACTGATGTCTCTGCTGATCCAACAAAGAGCTTTGGAGCGTAGATGGCCCCTCAGAATTGTCCCAAGTTCAGGGGAGAGGATTGGGCCCCTCTTAAGCCAGTCACTGGCCACCATGATCCCCCACAATGAAGCCTACGCTAGGGTGAGGCAGCTCCCACAGCCAAGGGCAATTTCCAGCACGCCATCAGTAACCCATATTCCCGGCAGCTGGGGGATAGTGTGTTAGCCCTGGAGAGGGGATCTAAGCAAAGCACCACAGAATCCACTACAGCCTCTGATAGACCTGAGTTTGAAACTGGCTTCTGTCACTTACGATGTGTGACTTTTGTGGCGATAATGATGGCCTCTGCTGCTTACTGGATGGCGGGACACTCAAACAGGAGAGAATGGTCTGGATAAAAACGGCAGCTGGAACTGTAATGCTTATCTTCTCCCCCTTTCGACAGCCCCCTCCCCTTAAAATGACAGTAGGGAAAAGAAGATATGAAGCCAGAGGACAGGGAGAAAGGAAGAGAAGCCTCAGCGGATGAGCGAGCTCAACAAACTTCTCTAAGATTGAAAGAGGATGGAGGAGTGAACGGCACTTATTTTGCGGAGTAGACAAAGCCACAACACAACCTGAGCGCTCACGCTCCACCAGCAACAAGTGAGCACTCTCAGAAATGCCACACTTGCCATTCTCTCTGGAGTCTTTATGGGCTGAAGACCCTTGTGTGGTAGGACATCCTTTGGAATGCCCATTCACGACTCCTCCAGTGAATCTATCTGCTCTCCCAGAAATAATTGCTTATTCCCAAACCCATCTAGGCCCATTATACTTGCTTTAGTAATTATGGGGTTCAATTTAATAGTAATAAACCAATAAAATATGATTGTGAAAGGGGAGTTGTTTTATGAAACTAACATGAGTGTCTTGACTCAGTGAAGGCAGATTGCTAGTTTTTTTAAAAATGTTCCGATGAGTTACAGATAAGCGATTGTAACAGATTGGGAGGAAATTATATAAATCTAGAAGGAGCCTACATTCAGACTGTTCCATAAGTTCATTTACGTTTTAACTGCACTATAAGGAAGCCAAACCAGGAAATGGTAGACACTGCTCCGTGCACCGAGGTTTGTGCAAGAAAGACCTTACAGAATTCTCCTTAACAGACCCATACTCAGAGAAAAAGAAATAGGTGTTTATATGTTTTAGGTTAAAATGAAATGCTTACGATGTGTGTTTCATTTTTTAATGATTTCTTGCTTGAAACAATTTTTTGATTAACTAAACCTAACCTAGTTTCTTCTAAGACAAAACCTGCAGATGTAACAATGAGAAGAAAGCCAACTGCCTCGCAGAGCCAGGAAGGGAGCTGGGAGGCGGGAGATGAGATTCCGAGGCTGGAAAGGGCTGAAAATGGGAGAATTAACTGAGAGTCTGCCTAGGGGAGCGGTCAGACCCCACAGTCCTCTTTCCTACTTAGGAAAGAATGTGGCTACATAGGGAGGGACCCCCAGACCTACCACTCCGTGCCAAGCTAAGAACTTTATGTATAGAAACTCAACAGCCCATGGGGTAGTATTTTTATTAGGTCTAATTCACAGATAGGAAACTGAGGCTCAGAGAAATTAAGTGATTTTTCCAAGGTCATACAGCTAGTAAGTGGCAGAGCCGAGATTCGAACTCAGATAGTCTGGCTGCACAATCCCTGCTCTTAACCACATCCATCCTGCCTTACTGAAGAAACAAAGCAATCCCAGAAAAAAAAATTCCTCTTGTTGATATTTGTGTGTCCCCCAACCAAAACACCAGGCTCTCCCTAGTCTATCTAAGGGGAAACTGGCCCATCTGCGTTCACAGGACATCCAGTATCAGTCGACTTCTTGGACCCTTATCCTTAACTATGGACAAAAGCCTAGAACCACAAAACATAAGAGAAATCTCCAACATGAGGAGTGACAAACTGCCAGAGAGAGGCCACAATAAACCAACCAAAGTGGGGAAACTACAGGAGAGAGAGACAAGTCAGGGAACAGGAGCAGAAAAATCACTAAGTAATAGTCTCAGAGAGATAAAAAGAGGCTGTATCGATGTTATGGAGGGAGAACAGGTTTAATAAGAACTCCTGGAAATTAAAAATATGATGGCTGAGATAAAAAAAACTTCAACAGAAGGAGTGGAACATCAATTCAAGGAAATAATCTAGTAGACAAGGACAAGGAAAATGTGAGAAAAGAGCAAAGAGACCTGGAAGATCAGTCCTGGAGATCCAGGATCCAACTCATAGACGTTCCAGCGAGGAAACAAAGAGGAGATTATTAAAGAAAAAATAAAATTTCACTGAACCAAAAGATACTAGAATCTAGATTAAAAGGGCCACCCAGGGCAGAGCACCAACTCACCAACATGTCACATGTATTGCAAAATCCCAGAATTCCAAGGATAAAAGAGAAAATTCTTTGTAAAAATCCAGAAAGAGAGAAAAGTTACATCTGAAAAGGAATCAGAAGACGCAATGTTTGTGAACGGTAATGCTAAGTGCAAGAGGCAGTGGAGCAGAGCGTGGCTAACCTGAAGGAGAATAGTTTCCAACACAGAATTCTGTGCTTAGCTGAATTATCGAACAAGTACAAAGGCAAAATATAGATTAGGTCGACATCTACAAAAATTTCCCACCCCTGCCCAGTTTCTTTGAGTTTTCCAAAAGAAGGGAGTAAACCAGGAGACAAAGGACCAAGAAACAGGGGCGCAGGGAGAAAACCCCTGCAGACAGCTGGGCAGTGCAGTCTGGAAGAAAACACCCTGAGGAAGGGGCCCAGGATGGAGTATGGAACATGTCAAAGCTCCTCTGGGATCAGGGGTGGGGGGCGGGCAGTTCTGATGGAGCTTTGGGTGAAATGAAGAGCAACATTTTCTTAATAGAAATGCTGATCACTGAGTTACCTAAAAATAGTGCTCCAGATATATACTGGGCAGACGGATGGGGCTGGAAAACAGCTAATCCTTATTTATTCCAACAGGAAGACAATAGATAATGTCTGAGGTTGATAAATTAAGAAATAGCTGTATAAGCATATTACTTCAAAATATGTAGGTAAACATCAGAAACACAGGTAAAAATAGCTAAAATGGTTGCAACCAGAATGTGGAACTGTAAAGATGGACTGGATGAACAGGATGTGGCTATTTTTCAATAAAAACCTTTGGATTTGCATTCGGCCTTGGGACTCGGATTTTCCTAAAGCATTTTCACATGCAGTATCTCATCGGCTTCTTCAATAAACTCACTTGCAGAGACAGGAAACTGAGGCCCAGAACAGGGGCAGTGACCTCTCAAGGTCACACAGCAAGGCCTGCTTGGTCCTCCTTCGCCCCTACTCTCACCCCCACCCTCCACCCCAAGCTCCAGAAATCCGATGACTTGTTCCACCCAGGTCGCTCCAGACCGCGTCTCCGAAATCCGCTTCGCAACAGTTCCGTGGGCGCGGCCGGGCTCAACCAGACACTGTCTCTGCGCCGCTGGTCGCTTCCACACTGTCCTTGGGAGGACACGCGGGGAAGCCGCGCGCAGTGCGGCAGCGCCCCCTGCCGGACTCCAGACACTCTGCTCCCAGCCAGCCAGCCAGCCCCCAGCCGTGCTACTGGAAAGGGTTTTTAAGAGCAGGATCCGACCCGGGCTGGTCCGACTCTGAACCTCCTAAGGCCCGGGGACGCTGTAATGACAGAGGAACCCTCTCTAGAATCGCCGGATGCGTCAGCCTCTGGGGCCTCCTCCTTGGACAGACCCTGGGGCTAGATCGGGTGATGACCTGCCCAAGGTTACACAATACGTCCGTGGTATGGGACTCAGACCTTCTGTGGAAACTTCCAAGGAGCCTAAACCTCCTGGTGTCCAAAGCCCCCTCGATCTGGCATCTTGGGCTTTGGGGAAGAGCCAGGGACAAGGTGGGGGAGCAGGTTGGGACGCCGCCCCGACCGCACGGACGCCTGGGTGACCTTGGGCAGGACTTCTCCCCTACCCAGGGGAGTCGGTGCAGGTGTAGGCGCCTGACCTCCAAGGGTCCTTCCGCACCGAGTCGCGAGCAGTGCTCGGCGCTTGGCAGCCGCTCACTTAAGGCGACAACGGCGGCAGAGGCTGACCCCTGCTGGCCGAAGAAAGAGTCGCCGCACTGGACAGCCACCCCACCCACCACCAGCACCACAGACGGCGCCGCTTTGAAATGGTGAGACCCGGTGAGCCCCTCCAGCCCAGCCATCAGCTGGCAGGAGTACCTCGCGATGCAATCATGCTGAGAAAACAGGCTCAGACGGGCGTGGACCCGCAGAAGAGACCTATACACCCTCCTTCTCAGCTGCAGGTTTCTGATAAGGAGAGCCCTGGACCTGGACCTGGACCTGGACCTGCACAGGGCGCCACGTCTTCCAATTCGTCTTCACTAAGAGCAGCGCGCGGTGGTGGTGAAGAGCCTTAACTCATACCTGTGTCCCTTCTCAGCTGTGTGACCTTGAGCAAGTCATCAAAACTCAGTCTCAATTTTTGCCACACAAAATGGGGATAATACCTACTGTGTAGGTATTGTAGGTGAACTCATCTAGCCATACAGCAACCCCGTTATGAAGTAGATAGTTCTTATCCCCATTTAACAGTGAGGCACAGAAAGGTTAACTACTTTAACCAAAGCCACACAGGAAATAAGTGGTGGGTCTAGGACAAAAATCCAGGTAATCTGCTCTCAATCGCTATACTACGCCGGGATGATAACAGAACCCATATTATAAGATGTTTGTGAGGATTTTATGAGTTGATATATGTAAAGTGGTCAGAACACAGCCTGACTAGGATAAGCCCTAGGTCAATTTCACTGTGACTGGTCACTGAGCACCTCTTGTGTGCATCAGGTCTGTCCTAGACACCTTGGATACAGCAGTGCGCAGGCTGACCCAGCCACTGCCCTGGTGAAGCTGCGGGCCTGCAGGGACCGACAGTGACCAAGTCTGAAGCGTGCACAGGGCACTCTTAGAGTCAGAATCCCAGGCTAGAGGGTGGCCTAGACCCACACACAGCCACTGACCCTGTGCCAACTGAGAAAGGTGCTAAATAGAGGCAGGACAATCCCGGAGTAGGGAACAAATATCTCAAGCCAGGGCTGAGGAAGACACTCAGACAAAGCAGCTTCTGGGCTGAGCCTGAGGGTAAGGGTATTTGCCAGGCAGAGGTGATGAGGGAAAGGTGCCCCCCGCCCCCCGCATTGGCAGCTATCCTCCTCATCCCCACCTGTAAGTCTTCAATGTCCCCCTGCCCATCCCCCCCACCCCTCCATCAAGGCTGGGAATCACCTTCAGGTGGGTTCGGATTCATAAGACAAGCTATCTTGGTTGATAAAAGCAGTCCCATAACTCAGAGGAAAAATTGCATGAGAGCTGGGGCCCCGCGTGAGGCCTCAAGGAGGGGCACGCCAAAGGTGAACTTCAGGAGGCAGACAATTCAGCCCCGTCGGAGGTGGACCAGAGGCGGGAAAGCTGCTGGCAGAGCTTGAGTGCAGGGAGCATGGTGGACCCGGCAGACTTCTGGTTCCTCCTACAGATAAATAAGATTGCTCTTTCAAAGTGTCCTTGTTCCTGCCACTCAGAGGGCTAAGTGGATACCTCTGCTCTCCCTCGGTGCCAACCAGTTTAATCAGATTGCTTTCCTACTGGCTGCTGATTGTAGCCGGAGCTTGTAAGAGAAGGGAAATGTTCTCCTCTTACATTTTAAGAATGTAATAATGACGGGTAAGTCATCAATTTTCAACCGGTGTGCCGCAAGAATTTTTAAAACATGCAATACCTGAGTATTTAGTCAGGGGCACTGACCTCTTTTCCCCTGAGATTGTCAAATAAAAAAATGATAACAGCCAACAGAACAATAGGCATTGAGTGTGAATGAATCAAAATTACACCTTTTTTGTCAGATCAGCAAAAAATACATTTATTGGTGTGCTGCAGACTTTTAGTAATTAGTCTATGTGTGCCACGAGATGAAAGAGGTTGAAAATCCCTGCGGGAAGAAGTGGTTCCAGGACTTCAGGGCCGTCTCATGGAGAACAGGCAGGAGAACTTTCCAAGAGAAGGAAAAGGAGCCAAGGTTTGTTGAGTCCCTCTTTTGAGTCAGGCCTCTTAGTAGGTGCTTCACCTCTGTGATGGTTTATTCTTAATCTTCGTAGCAGCCCATGAGGTAGAGGTAGGACTTGCTTTCCCCCATTTTATGTGTGATGGAACCAAAACTCCAGAGATGGCATAACTTGCCCAAGGTCACAAGGCTGGCGAGTTGCAGAGGGGAGATTTGAACCCTAGTCCAGGTGCTGTTAGACTGGGAACCTTTTCCACCACATTCCAGTGCTTCCTTAGAGAGGCCTAATGGGAACTGAGGGATGAGGCAGGGGGCAGCGGGCAGGGCAGGAAGAAAGGATGGGGGAGGGGTTTTTGCCAGGAACACCAAGGCAGAGAATGCGGGCTAGGAGCCCACGTCTTCATGAAGGTCTTTGTTTTCTCCCCAGGCCACACGAAATCAGCAAGACCGGGACCTCCTGCCTCTGCAGGGTATTTTTAAAGCCACCCACCTCTAAAACTCTCTGTTTCTGTGCTTTAACGTTCCTCTGAAAAGTTGGAATAAATTTGCCTCTCTTTTCTCCCAGACATATGCAGAGGAGGAAAACAAAAAGAACACGTATTTTCTGAGCACAAATTTGGGACAGTGACACTTCCAATCATCATCTGATGGCACAATGATATACAACAATTAGCTGTCAGGAGTAATCTATGGCCACGACAATCATGATAACAGAGTCATCTCTACAAGAAAAACAAAGCTCTTTCCTCCCAGGAGAAAATCTGACCAGCAGGGGCAGAGGTGGGAGTGGGGGGCATGGTGCTGGAACCAGCCTGCAGGAGGCAAGGCTCAGCGGCCCATGGGGCAGGAGGTGAACGAGGCCACGGCAGGGGTGGCGCCCACAAAGGAGAGAGGAGGTGGCACGGGGACTGGATCAGAGCCCAGCCTCCTGGTTGTGACACCCCTTCACAGCTGGGTGACCCTGGATGAAACTCTTTCCGTCTCTGGAAGGCATTTGCTGGATGTGGAGGGCCTGGAGTCCTCCCGGGAGGTTTCCTGAGGAGTGAGGCTGGAGCTGGGCCCTGAGAGATGGGAGCAGATGGATGAGCACAGAGAAGCCGAAAGATCCTCCAGGCTGAGAAACCGGCCTGAGCCAAGTATATGGAAGAGGGAAATCTGCCTTGAGGACCCTCCTAAGGGGAGAATTATTTTTTTAAGACTATATCATTCACAAGCCTTTTACTTTTTTATTTCTATGAGATAACATTGCTGGCATTTTACATTTATTTATTTATTTTCACAAAAACACGACCCAAAGGGCACTTGTGTCTAATGATCTGGGCTCAATTTGTCTCTACCATTTCCCCCAAGGGGTTGCATCCTCAGTTCCGTTATCTATTAAAGAGGAATAGTGATATCTGGGGCTATTGCAAGATGACATGAAGTAACCAAGACCTAGGCCCCAGACCTTCACATGGCTGGCTTCTCCTCGACCCCTTCAGAGCTCAAATAGCACCTTCTCAGCAATGTCTTTCCGGACCACCCAACCTAGAGGAGGTGTCCGGTCCCTTCCTCCTCAGCACGCCACTCATCTCCAGGGGGAAACCACACTCTGAAGCTACCCCGTGTTATCTGCAGTTGGCCTGTTGTCCGTCTTCCCCATGAAATGCAAGCTCCTGAGGGCCCTCCTGTGTCTTACTTGCCACTGCAGTGCCCCCTACATGATGGGCGCTCAATTAAATTCTTGTTGAATAAGTGAATGAATATGAAACACGGGTCTCAAATGTTAGTTTTTCTTGTCCTCGTCTTGCTTCTCTTACCTCTGTTGTTGAGCCCGGACTCCAGGAATATGAGGAATAATGTAGAGGCCCTGCCTCCCTTCACAGCAGCCCAGTCTGGGGCATGATAGGTAAGTGGGTGTTGTCTTGCAGGTCCTAAGGCTGACATCCCCTCTCTATCGTGTCTCAGGTTAAACTAGAGAGGCATCTAGAGAGGGTCAGGGTCTTGCCCAAAGTTATACTAGGCATACGCAGCAAAGCCAGAACTGACCCCAGGAAGTCTGGCAGCAGAGCTTAAGCTTTCCATCACTACGCCATATGATTCTCCTAACTAATGTTTTTGAGCCCAGAATGGTTCTAGGTACCTCACATATATTGTCTTTTTATTTTTAAAAATTACTCCTTTTTGTCTTGGCTGGTGTGGCTCAGTGGATTGAGTGCCGGCCCGCGAACCAAAGGGTTGCCAGTTTGATTCCCAGTCAGGGCACATGCCTGGGTTGCAGACAAGGTCCCCAGTAGGGGGCGTGCAAGAGGCAACCACACATTGATGTTTCTCTCCCCCTCTTTCTCCCTCCTTTCCCCGTTCTTTAAAAATAAATAAATAAAATCTTTAAAAAAATAAAATGAAAATTTTCAGCTTTATTAAAGTATAATTGACAAAATTTTAATATATTTAAAGTGTACAACATAATGATTTGATATATGCCTACATTATGAAAAGATTCCTCCCCCATGTACTTAATTAACATCCCTCACTTCAAATATTTACCTTTTGAAGAGTGAGAATACTTAAGTTCTACTCTTAGGAAATTTCAATTGTACAATAAAGTGTTACCAACAATAGTCACCACATTATACATTATATCCTCAGAACTTGTTCATCTTCTAAATAAAAGTGTATACCTTTTGCCCTGGCTGGTGTAGCTCAGTGGATTGAGTGCCGGCCTGTGAAGCAAAGGGTCGTTGGTTCGATTCCCAGTCGGGGTGCATGCCTGGGTCGCAGGCCAGGTCCCCAGAGGGGGGCACAGGAGAGGCAACCACACATTGATGTTTCTCTCCCTCTCTTTCTCCCTCCCTTACCCTCTTTCTAAAAATAAATAAATAAAATCTTAAAAAATAAAAAAATAAAGTGTATACCTTTTTACCAACCTCTACCTATTTCCTTCGCCCCAGTGCCTAGCAACCACCATCCTACACTGTTTCTTCAATTTCCACCTTGTTTTGGATTCCACACATAAGTGATACCATGCAGTATTTGTCTTTCTCTGTCTTGCTTATTTCACTTAGCATAATACCCTCCAAGCCATCCTGCCAGTTGTCACATCTTAACAGTTTCATCAACCTGCCAGTTGTCACAAATGGTAGGGCTTCCTTTTTAAGGCTGAATAATATCCTGTTGTAGATGGATGTCTTTTATTTCTTTTTCTTGTCTGATTGCTGTGGCTAGGACTTCCCGTGCTATATTGAATAGCAGTGGTGAGATTGGGCAAGTTTTTCTTGTTCCTGATCTTGGAGGAAAAGCTTTTAACCTTTCACCATTGAGTAGGATGTCAGCTGTGGGCTTGTCATATATGGCCTTTATTATGTTGAAGCACATTTCTTACATACTTAATTTGGTAAAAGTTTTTACCACGAATAAATGTCACGTTTTCTCAAATGCTTTTTCTGTGTCTATTGAGATAGCTATATGCTTTCAATCTTTTATTCTATTAATGGGATATATCACATTGATTGATTTGCATATGTTGAACCATCCTTGCATCCCAGGGATAAATCACATTTGACCATGGTGAATGATCCTTTTACTGTGTGCTGAATTCAGTTTGCTATTATATTATTTTTTTTCTTTAAAATATATTTTATTGATTATGCTATTACAGTTGTCTCATTTTCCCCCATTTATTCCCCTCTGCCCTACACACCCCCTCCCACACTCATTCCCCCCCTTTAGTTCATGTTCATGGGTCATATATATAAGTTCTTTGGCTTCTACATTTCCTACACTATTCTTAACCTCCCCCTGTCTGTCTTCTACCTACTATTTATGCTGCTTATTCTCTGTACCTTTTCCCCCTTTCTCCCCATCCACTCCCCCGCTGATAACCCTCCGTGTGATCTCCATTTCTGTGATTCTGTTCCTGTTCTAGTTGTTTGCTTAGTTTGTTTTAGTTTTTGTTTTACATTCAGTTGTTAATAACTGTGAATTTGTTGTCATTTTACTGTTCATAGTTTTGATCTTCTTTTTCTTAGATAAATCCCTTTAATATTTCATATAATAAGGGCTTAATGATGATGAACTCCTTGAACTTGACCTTATCTGGGAAGCACTTTATCTGCCCTTCCATTCTAAATGACAGCTTTGCTGGATAGAGTAATCTTGGATGTAGGTCCTTGCCTTTCATGACTTGGAATACTTCTTCCCAGCCCCTTCTTGCCTACAAGGTTTCTTTTGAGAAATCAGCTGACAGTCTTATGGACACTCCTTTGTAAGTAACTGTCTCCTTTTCTCTTGCTGCTTTTAAGATTCTCTCCTTCTCTTTAATCTTGGGTAATTTAATTATGATGTGCCTTGGTGTGTTCCTCCTTGGGT
The DNA here is from genome assembly GCA_007922815.1 of Macrotus californicus. Lineage (NCBI taxonomy): Eukaryota > Metazoa > Chordata > Mammalia > Chiroptera > Phyllostomidae > Macrotus > Macrotus californicus. The sequence goes on from VMDR010002454.1 coordinate 63,965, forward strand.
CCAACTTCTTTGGGACTCTGAGCTTCCTGGACTTCCTGGAAATCTATTTCCTCTACCAGATTGGGGAAGTTCTCCTGCAAAGCTATCATTTAGAATGGAAGGGCAGATAAAGTGCTTCCCAGATAAGGTAAAGTTAAAGGAGCTGATCATCACCAAGCCCTTATTATATGAAATGTTAAAGGGGCTTATCTAAGAAAAGAAGAAGACCAAAAACTATGAACAGTAAAATGACAACAAACTCATCACTATCAACAACTGAACCTAAAAACAAAAACAAACTAAGCAAACAACTAGAACAGGTACAGAAGCACAGAAATGGAGATCACATGGAGGGTTATCAGTGGGGAGGGGGAGGGGGATGAATGGGGGAAAAGGTACAGGGAATAAGAAGCATAAATGGTAGGTAGAAGATAGACAGGGGGAGGTTAAGAATAGTATAGGAAATGGAGAAGACAAAGAACTTATATGTACGACCCATGGACATGAACTAAGGGGGGGAATACTGGTGGGGGACAGTGCAGGGCGGAGGGGAGTAAAGGGGTGAAAAAAATGGGACAACTGTAATAGTATAATCAATAAAAGATATTAAAAAAAGAAACAAATAAACTTCACATACCTTAAAATTATTTTTGGTATCATTAAAAATTCAATCAGCACACAAATATCTTTAAGTAACTTTTTATTACTGTTTAAAATACATACAGAAAGTGCACTAATCATAAATATATAGCTCAATGAATTTTTACAGAGCTCACCATCTGTGTTATCAGCTCCCAGATCAAAACACAGAACATGACAGCACCCCAGAAGCCGCCCTGGCCATGGAGTAATTCCACTGCTCTTCAAATCCTGAGGTTTTCAGAGACACAGTCATGCAGACTCAGGCCAGCCTATGGCTCTATGACCCCAGTCCTCAGATGAAGGCAACACAACCAGTCCTTCGATGACTGCTCCCATCAGTTCAGTTCTTAATACAGACTCTAAAGTATTCCTGTGTCCTGTCATCCTCACACTGACCTCTCATTTCACAGATCAAGAAAATGAGGCTTGAAGAAGTGGTATGATATGTCCAGAGTCACACAAGTAGTTAATAGTCAATAGAGAGAAAGGAAGAAAGCTGAGGCCCAGAGAGGTTTGGTAACTTCCCCATGTCACACAGCTGGTAAGTGGCAGAAGCTGGGATTTGAACACAGGTCCACTGGAGTCTACAGCCCAGCACTGCAACCCCACCCTGGGGACATCCCTCCTCCAGAGTCTGAGAGTGAGCATCATACACACTCACTGACGGCTACCCCAGCTTCTTCCAGAGATCATGCCCATTCAGTTCACTTCAACATGGTCCCTGAGGTCTGTGGACCAGGAGGAAATTCCCACCTTCTGAACCTCAGAGGGAGGCAGAGCAGGGAGAAGAGGGTCTCCAGAGCACCACCTGCCATCGCCCTCCTGCTCCACTCTCACTCCCTTACTTCCTATTTATTCTTCCTCCCCTTCCCCAGCCTCCCTCGCCCTCTCTGGCCCCCACCATTCCATCCTTCTCTCTCCCATCTTCCCCTCAGGTCCCCCCACCTCTCCTCCCTCCCCTTCCCACTCTCTCCTCCTTCCCTCTCCCTCCATCTCACAGCCACCCCCACCTGCCATCCCTATTGACAAACTTCCCTATCCCCAGTGCCTTCAACAAGTGAGGGGAAATTTTTAATTTAAAGTCAAGCCTCAGAAGAGAAAGACAAAGGAGAAAGGCGGAAATTAAAGGGGCTCCTGTACCGGGGGCTGGTGCTGTCCCCAGATCAGCGCCAGCAGGGACGTCACTCTAGACACTGTAATTTGGTTTCTTATCACCAGCAACCTGTGACCAGCCCTCCTGAACACCAGGGGGTAGAAAAAAAGGAAGGAAATGGGATGAAAAACAGGTGTGGGAGTAGGTCCGTGGTGTGTGAGTAATATCACTTCATTTTAGCCACCTCTAATTTTCCATCTTGTCATGGCATGCAATTTCCTCTTTCCTCCTGTTCCCATCCCCAGCTGAACAATGATTTTCAAAATAGTAGCTGGTTGTGGCCTTATCATATAACAAACCTGTGGCAGCACACTTGTCCCATGGGAGACACCGAATGACAGTGTGCTGAATTCGGCCAGAGAAAGGGATGAGCAGCGCTTGTCACCTTTAGCTATGTGACCTTCAGTAAGTTGTTTAGCCTCCATGGGCACCAGTTTCCTCGTCTCTAAAGTGGGGATAAATAGTAGCCACCTCCTAAACTTGATGGAGATTAAAGGAGTGAATATGTGAAAGCCCCTCTAGTGCCAGGCGCCCACGGAGTGCTCAGTCAGTGCTAATCAATATGATCATACTGAGCAGCATCCCCAGCCGCCGCTCTGGACCCTGTCTGCGGGAAGCACCGGCTGCCCACAGTGGGTGCAGAGCTGCTGTCCCAACACTCCCAGGTCTCACTTGGGCTGAGACCGCAGCTCACCTAGTGTGCCCTTGGGTTTGACACGTGCGGCTTGCCTGGGACACTCTTTTCTTTATCCTTTTGGAGAGAGAACTCCTGGGTATCTTCAAGACCCAGCTCAAATGTGACCTCTTCTGTGAAGCCTTCCCAGCTCCTAGACCGTTGGCCCCTCCCTGCTCAGTGTGAACCTGTACTTGAGGAAACCAAAGGGCACTCCAAGTCCAAGTGTTTCAGTCAGTGCTCAGCCACTTTCAAGGATGGGTGGTCAATATCTGTGCCCTGCATGGGGCTCAAACATGGAGCCGCTGGAGGACAGCCAACCTTCCACCACAGGTCGTTACAGAGGGTCCACTGAGCACCAAGGACCAAGGACCGAGCGCTTTTAATCTATAGCTGAAGAGTTAGTTATGTCAAGAGAGAGTCTGCACCACACATTCCAAACCTCAAAAATGTCAGATGTTTGGCAGAAGCAGGACTCTCTAGCCTCACTCCTAGAGTGCCTTTCTTTTGCTCAGCCCGGCTTCTAAGACACACACAGGGAAAGAAAACACAGAAATACAGCAAACCAAAGCTACATTAAACCCAGGTGTCACCAGAAGGGATAAAAACCAGCATTTATGGAGCACCCATTGATTGCTGGAACTTTCCTCTCCTTATTTCATGTCTTCCCTATAAAACAGGGACTATTATTCACTCCCGATAAGAAAGCTGAAGCTCAGAGAGGTGAAATGATTTTCCCAGCCTCAGTGGCGATCTGAGACCGCAGCCCAGTGCCTCTCAGGCGAAAATGCGTGCCTTTCTCTCTGCAGGCTGCCTCCAATCACGTGACAGGGAGCCATCCTGTCTGCCAGGCCCCCTCCCTCCCATTCACTGGCCTTCCTCCTGACCTCCTTTCCCTGTCTTGGGACACGTTCATATCCCAAGGTTTTTTATGAGCTCACCCTGAATCAGAGATCAGCTGTCCACACCTTCTGACTCTGCGGCAGCCACAAGGAAAGAACTCCCAGATATTCAAAGCTCTCTGACACTTAGGCCACCTCTAACACACAGGTGTCTGAGCAAATGACCACAGACCTGCTGGCCAGGGATTCACTGAGGCTTCAGGGAGGCTTCCGTGAGCAGGAGAAGTGTCTGCAGCACATCACAGCAGCAACTAGAAGCCGCCATAAGGTGGCAACAAGACAGATACTAAATTTCGTCCCTATAATACTCAGGTTAAAAAGACGGCAAATATTTTAGCCTTCTGTCTCAGACTCTTTCCACTCTTTGAGATCGCATCCAACCTGAAAAACCTCTCTCAGATCTCTACGGCCTTCCCATCCCCCCATCCACCTCCCCGCCCTCATGTTCTAACAATAACAGCACGTAAAGCCCATCTCTGCCCAGCCTGCCATCTCTTCCTGGCCCACCTACCTGACATGGGAAAGATTTTATGTAGCTGCAAAGGCGTTTGCTCTTTAGATGGCAGCTCAAGTAGACTCCCTTAGTATCTAAACATCTTTCATTCGGAAGCCTCCTGCTCTAAAGAACAGAGGGATTGCACAGGGCCCGCACAACTGCACGGTGACCGAGCCTGACTTTTTGTTTTGTCATTTACATCGAGCCAATGTGCAGTGTATATGGTGGCCCTTGCAAACATGTGCTAATCTGCAGGGACCAGGCATCACGCATGATGTTGCTAACTTCCCAGCCAGCCAGATGGAGGGGAAGGCCATCGGGAGAAGAAGAGGAACAATGAGGCCATGCGACCCCAGCCTCCTTCTCTTGGTCCCTGGGGAGGCTTATGATTTCTGCCCGGTGGCATCCAGAGCTTTCTAGCTGCCAGCTGGGAGGCCACTTGAACGCTCCACCTCTCTAGCCGCTGCCCTCGTCCACATGGACTCTGGACCAGACTAAGGGAAAGATCCGGAGACTGCTGTTCCAGCCCCAGCTTAGACAGTTGATGGCTGGGTGGCCTTGGGGAGAAAACTTACCCTCTCTTGACCTCAGCTTCATTAGGTGCAAATTGTCTGGGTGCCAGATTGCCCCCGTTCTCGTTTATGGGTTCCACTGAGTGCCTGCACTTTCCTCTTTAGGAACCTGGGACGCGTGTTTGCTGGAGGGCTGGGTTGGAGGACATTTCAGGGTCCCTGCTCAGAAGTGCGTCCCTTACCTCCCTCAGGTCCTCGCTTCCAAGATGACTGAGGAAAGAAGGAACCACAATTGCGCCAAAAAAGGCCAAGGCACGTGCGGCCTATTTGCTGCACCAGCTGCACCTGATGCAAGCCCAAGGGCAAGACCATTGAGAAGCTCGTCATTTGAAACACAGGACAGGCCGAAGCCATTAGGGACATTTCCAAAGTGTGTGTCTTCAACACTTACGTGCTTCCCAAGCTGTGCGTGGGCCTGTTGACACGTTACTGCGTGACCTGCACCACTCACAGCAAGGTGGTCAGGAGTCTCTCTTGGGAAGCCTGGAAGGACCTAACAGCCCCACCTCTACTTAGACCTGTGGGTGCTGCCCCATGACCCCCACCAAACCCCAGGGAAAATCCTTAAGAACTGAAGAAAAATTCTCTGGAAAAACATAAAATGAATATTATACTTAAAAGAACAAGTGCTTGCCCTGCCGGGTGGCTCAGTTGCTCAGACCCTGGTCCCAAACAACAACAACAAACAAAAGTGCTTCTCTCCACTGAGGACAGGTGGCTGGGCCCACCTCCTGCCTCTCGGGAACACTCTTCCCAGGGGCCAGGGACAGTCTTGCTCCCCTTTCTTTGGTTCAGTCCTTAATATTGGTTCCTGAAGCTCAAGATCTCTTTGGTGGTCTTTCCCAGAAGGTCAGTGCATCTCCATGAAGACTGGAATCCCAGCATGCCATCCTGACCCCAACACCAACACGCATGCAAGAGCCCTGCTGACTGAACTGGGTGCTCCCTGGGGCCAGACCCTGGTCTATGGCATGTACAGGAAGTATCTCACTTATTCCCCAGCACAGCACTACGAATAGGCAGCTGCCTTTTACAGATGAGGAAACAGGCATAGAGAAAGGAGCAGCTAATTCTGTATGGAGAAATAAAGGAAGGCATCCTGGAGGAGGTGTGTTGAAAGCTTCAGCTTGCCCAATAGAGAAGGGGAGGGTCTTCTGTGCAGAGCAGACAGGGTTCCACATTCCCCCTCTCCCCTGACCCCCACTATCTTTGTAGCCTGGAGGTTGATGTGGTTGTTTCTAAAGTTCACATCCCAGGCTGTGCGCCAGGCCCTGGCAGAAGCAAAGGTTCTTTTCTACATGCCCATTCGCTTATCAAGCTAGTGCAGGCTGAAAACACAACCTCTCCCAGTAAAGTTGAAGCATAAATTATAAAACATTTCCTTTGACAAGGAACAGACTGTATTCTTAATTCCATGGAAGCAACTTCTGCCCTCTCCTGAGGGGTGCCCCAGGTCCTCAGGCTACAGCTCTGGCTGGGCCAGCAGCTGCTTTATCTGAGGAGAAACAGCCTGCCCACCTGGCAGGCACAGTCAGAGGACCAGCCCAGGGAAAAGGGTGGGCCATGCAGGTGCAGGCAATGGCTCAGAGAGGTCCACTTCCTGCCCACCCAGGGAAAGAGCTGGGCCCCACTTCTTCCAGCAGAGAAAGGGAAGAGGACTGTCACGAGAGGTCTGGGCCCACCCACAGAGTGGGGTCCTCAGCTGCCCCACCGTCAGAACAACGACAACATTAACTGTTGCATGGTCAGGAGAGGCAGGGACCTCAGCCACAGAGTGTGACCACAGCAAACAGTTCCATGCCCCTCCGGCTAAAAGCTGAGTTTGGGGCCTGGACCAGATGTTGGGGATGCTATGACCCAGCTGCAGGGCTGGAGGAGGCAGGGAGCAAGAACCGGTACAAATGGGAGATAATGGGGAGAGAAGGGGAAGGGGATTCCTCCAGGAAAGCCTCCCATTTGCCTTCTCATCTGCCCCAACCTCTTGTGACTTCTGTCTCCTTATCACTCCTAGCAGGTACCTGATGTACTAAGGCTTTGTCAACTGCCAAATTAGATAAACCCTGAAATCTCAGTGGCTTAACACAGTGGAAGTTCAGTTCCTGCTCACATTCCAGCCGGACAATCCCCCACACGCTCCTTCAGGGACCCAGGCTGCTTCCAGAGTGGCTCTTGCCGCCAGCGGGTCCTTGGTACGCCCTGCGTTCAGTCAGATGGAAGAGGAAAGGGCGGGAAGGGTCCTGTGGAAGGTTTCATAGGCCAGGCCTGGCCGTGGCCTTCATCGCCTCCACCCTTTTTCCTTGGCCAAACTCAGCTTCGTGGTCGCACCTAACTACAGGGAGGCTGGAAAAAACAGTCGGTGTGCCCAGAAGGAGAGGGAAATGGGTTTGGTGACCAACAAGCAGGGTTTGTCATTTCAGATCAGCTCTTGACGTGAAAAATCACAGAGCCTTAGAATAACCATAAACCCCGAGGACACAAGGACCCTGAATTCAGAGAATCCCACAAATATGAAATCAGAGAACGTTCAATTCCTATAATCATGGAATCTTGAAATAATGCAACCAGGGGCTGAAGAGCTGCTTGAATATGTTCAAGTCCTTCGGACCACAAGTTGCCTGAGGGGTGGGGCGAATCTCCCGCAACTTTGCACCCTTGGCCCCCACCACACTGACCATTAGCGTAGGGATGCTAGTAATGGGTACAGAATGGGGTGCAGTGCCTACTGGGTGCCAGGCACTGGCCTAAGCACTTTGAATATTTAAATTCACTTATTTCTCACCACAACCAACCCTATGAGGTAGAACTGTTTACTGTTACCCCCAATTAACAGATGAGAGAACGAGGCAGAGAGGCCAAGGAATTAACGTGCGGTCAGCTAGTAAGCATTCAATAAATACTTGTTGATGTGGAAATGTTGAACTAATGTGAATTGCTATCTAAATGTGACAGTTTTCCTTTCACATTATCTCTCTGTTGCAAAGGAGAAAGACAGTAAATTGTCAGAGTATAACTGAAATACAACAGAGACCCACAGAAGAGAACAATTCACTGTGCCCTTCACTCCCCAAACTTCTGGAATGAATTCCCATCACAATGGGACAATTGGCTGGGCCTCGTTAATTTCGGGGAGGGGTTTGTGGTGGGTCTGAGGAGGCATCTACGGAAGGGCTCACCTACCACTCACTGAGGTGGCCTTGCCGCATCCATGTAATTAACAATGAACCAGACGCCCAGCACAAACCGCTTCTACATCTGTAACACGCTGACAATCTAAAAATGCCAGCCTCCTCCTTGTGTGCCAGCTAAATGTCACTGGCGACATTTGATGCAACTCAGAGATGAAAGCAAATCCAGTATCATCGCTGACTAAATAACCACAGGCCCAATCAGGGGGGCCCAGGCCCCAGCGCAGGAGAGGGAGAGAAGGCAGCCCAGCAGGAAGGCAGGGCAGACAGCTCCAGCTCCTTCGGGGATGAGCCCGCCTCCAGCTGCTCACGGACAGGAGACTCCAACTTCCTGGCCTATTCTGCATGTGGAAACCAGGACTTACAACCGCCAAAACACCTGGTTAGGCCACAGAGGGCCATTTCCCCTCTCTAAGCCTAGTTTTCCCACCTGCCGGAGGGGGGGGGGGTGTGCAAAACACTGTCTTCAGGGAGGGACCAATACCTCTCTGATGTTCAGTAGCTCACTCCGTCAGCCCCCGTTTACCGAGCAGCTGCTGTGTGACAGGCACAGGTCTAGGTGCCAGGGACACAGCGCTCTTGCTCAATCATCCTCTTCACTAGACTGTAAGCATCACGAAGGTAAACCCCAGCTCTCTCTCGCCTTTGCAGCCTAGCCCAGGCCCATGCATGTGCCTGGTAATCTGAGTGGGGTGAATGCACGAATGAATGACTGCTGGTCTGGCTGCCCACCAGCCTGGGAGCTTCTTAGGAGGCCATACAGTCCTCAAAGACGGCATCAGGTACCACGCATCTCCTGGCACCCAGTTCCCAGCACATCCGTGACAACCTCGGTGCACAGTGTACCAGTTCCCACCACGGGGGATGCTTTTCAGGGGCACCCAGTGTGAAAGTGCCTCCACCATGGGAACAAAACTAACATCACCAGTGAGAGCCAGATGGACACTGAGTGCCTCCTGGTGTCACCCTGAGAAGGACACCATGTCACTTACGCAGTGTTCCAGCCACAGGTACAGCTCCTGAATCTAATCAGAACAACACATCAGACAAACCCAAAATGAGACGCAGCCCACTGAGAAAGGAGCAGAGGCAGGGCACAGACTGTACCTTCAAAAGTGCCGTGGTCCTGGAGAACAGAGACGCTGAGGAGCTGCTCCCGCTTATAGAAGATGGAAGAGATAATGATGAGCAATGCCATGTGGGATCACATGCCAGAGGGAGAAAATGCTATGAAGGACGTTGCTAGGCCAAGTGGCAAAATAGGAACACGGTCAGAATTAAGGGAAGTTCGAGGGCTGGTTTCCTGTTGCCGCTGTAACGGATGGTCCCAAATCCAGTGGTTTGAACAGCACACGGACACCTTTAGGGGCCATTGTTCTGGCTGCACAGTCAGTAACCGAGTGAAGTTTCAATGATGAATTTACTGAAGATGTGTTTACGTAAGAAAATGTTCTTATTCTTCCAAAATATATACTGAAGTATTCACAGGCAACGGGCTGCCACGTGTGCAGCCCACTCTCCCGCGGTTCGGGAATAATGAACGGTGTGCAGACAGAGAAAGGGAGGGGAATGACAAGGCAGACGGGACGATTTACAAGAGGTGATTCTGAACTACCAGGATATGGTCATCTTTCTACTCTACTTGCAACTTTTCTACAAATTTGAAATAACTCGCCAATGGAATGCGTGCGTGCCTGTGTGTATGCTGGCTTCTCGGGAAGTGAGGCTGCCGGAGCGCTGGGAGAACAGGCTCCCCACGTCTTGGTCCCATCTCACCAAACAGATCGAGAGCTCCTCAGGGGCTCCCCATTGCAGACGGGAGAAACGCTGTGTCCTCACCACGACCTTCAGGCTCCTCCGTGACCTCCAGCCTCCTTCTCTGACAATCTCACCTTTCATCTCCCATCTATTCCTAATCCACACCTGGCTGCTGCCAGTCTGCAAAACCTCATCATAATAATCGCTCCCTTTATTAAGCACCTGGTGTGTCCTGGGCCCAGCCCCTTTTCACTTCATTTAACCCTCGCAACAGCCCTTCAAGTTGGCTACCGATATTCCTCTGACAAAGAGACAAACACTCCGAGAGGCTATGTGACTTACCTAAGGTCACACAGCTAGAGTTAGACTTTAAGTCACGTCTGATTCTACAGGCAGGCTCTCTTCCACCTACTGCACTGCCCCGCCCTCCAAATACCGATTCAGTAAATACGCCCTAAGCACTCACTTGGTGCTGGGCTCTATGCCAGCCCCTGGGGTACAAATGCAGTCAACCCTAGTCTCGGCCTCCAGGAGTCTACGATTTGGCCAGAGAGGCAGAGCCAGGGCTGAGGCGGGGTAAGGAGTTAGGGTCAGGATCAGTCAGGTTTCCAAAATCTGGCCCCTGAATCTCTGAGCTGAGTGAGCCTCAGCTAGAAGATTATCCTGGAGTCATGGAATTCGTGCATGCAGAGAGGTGAAATCCTGTCCCCCGCCTTCAGATCCTGGCGTCAGGCCTGGCTAGGGTTTCAGCCTGTGCCCTGGATAAAGCTGCCACCGACAATTTTCTTTTTAGTCAAGTCTCTTCTGCCCTCTAGTGGCAAATGCAGAGATGACAGGAAGAGAGGCTTCACTCAGAAGACTGGGGGAAAACCCACAGTAACTGAGCCTCTGCTTAGCCTGAGGTCAGTGAACTGATTTCCAGGATTGTGAATGGAGAAGCCTGGGGATGAGGCTCCAGTTTGGCAGGGGTCATTCTGCTTCACCAGGAGATAAGTTTAAGTTTTCTCAGGTCATATATCAAGCCCAAAATTTATCACCAGACAGAGCCCCATGGAGGCTGTGAGCTGTGGTGTTCACACCCTAAGCCTGCCTTTAACTGCAGACTGAGTTCCAACCTTGGTTAGAGACTGGCCTCACCCCAGCAGTCTGCTGCCATCCCCCTGCCTGCTCCCCAGTTGGTAAACACCACCATTACTGATAGTTAAATTCTATACATTTATAGTTCCATACGCTGCATAAAAAAACAAAGGTGATACATGCTCAAAGTGGATTACTTGCTAATTATTGTCTTACCTTTCACTACTCTCTATGCTCTTGAGGTTGTGTAATCTACTGCATGACATCAGCTCTATGACATCAATACTATGTAACGGTGTACTACTGCACCTCTCTCCCCAACTCCGTGTTCAGGGGCCTCGCATGGGCAGCTTGAAATCAGCCACAGTGAGAATCTTTACACCACACCAATTGGCAAACATGACAAAGCCAGGCCTGAGTTATTGTTTTGTTGAATGTCTAACCAGGAATCAGCAAACGACAGCCAACATGTTATTTTCATATGGTGACCCAAGAATGACTTGCATTTTTAAAGGCTGATAAAATAACAAAGAAGAATATGTAACAGAGACCACGTGGGCTCACAATGCCTAAAGTATTCACTATCTCACCCCTTACAGAATTTTCTGACCACTCCTCTAGACGTAAGAAAGTGATGTATAAAATGTTAACAATGCAGACTATGAGCATGGCAGCTCTGCAGCTGTTACGTTGTAAATCACATAAAATATTGAGGAGCTATTTCTCCAGCATTTGAAAACTATTCTCTAATGCAGAAAAAAAAGTCATTCACATCATTGACAAACAGATTAAACTCCAAAATATGTAGCACAGCAGCTGAAAGAGGTTTAAATTTTATTAGTATAATCTGTGCGAGGTTTGGGAAACAATTTTACAGAAGAACGTCTATCAGATTTAATGACAATAAATTTACATGGAAAAAGAGCAGATTGGAATGCAACTCCAATTGTCAAATTGTGTTTGAATGACAACCATCGTTAGCTATTTCAGAAACATATCAAAACATTATGGAGGGCCCTGAAAAAATAAAAATATAACTACCACATAACTTAGCAATCTCGCTTCTGGATAGACAAGGTTCAGCAGAAGTAATGACTGCTTGGGTGTGGTTGGTAAGGTAATAACATAGGTGTAATCACTTATAGTTTTAATTTGAATATTCCACCTAAAATGTCATACGGTGTGCCTGAGTGTGATATTGTTATGTTACAGAATTACATGCTTACGATTTTGTAATAAAAAGGGGTGTTATTTGTGCCAGACCCTGTATGTTAGGTAAGTTTGGTGAAGAGTAGATGGGAATTCTTGGGATTTTTCTCTAAGTCTGAAATTAGCCTCCTATGCACCACCCCCCACAAAAAAACAGTGAAAAGAAGCAAATTAAAAAGCTGATGGGAAGCTGTGTGCACACGGGTCATGTGTGTGGATGGGCAGGGGGTGGGGGGTACAGCTGGCCTAGGCCATTTCACTAGGTGCTGCCCTCTTCCCGTGTCACCTCCCAACCTCCTGCCTACAGGTGTGTGCCTGGTTGCCAGGTGCTAGGAGCTGAATGGGGCAGGTAAATGGGTGCTGTGCTAGGGATTCAACATTCAGGACACAAACTTTCCCTTAATCTGCTGTTTTCCCACCCACATGTTCCCCACTCCCTCCCAGCCCAGAGGCCTTCTCTAGTCTCCTGCCCAAGCTGAGAGTAGGGGAGTGGTCATCTGGCGGCAGGGGTAGGAATCAGGGGGTCTAACTGCTCTCTGTTCTCAGCCCCACCTACTTCTGGAAGTGCCTGAGCCTTTTTGGATTCCTGCTGTACATAAACCCAGCTGCTGGCCTGGACCCCCTGGGGATAAGATTCAGCTTTCCCACGCCTATTGAGTCAAATGCCTGCTCTCTGCTCCCGGCTTACCCAGTGCTGCTGCGGGTCACCTCCTCTCCTGTTCTCTTAGTCCTTGTGCCTTCATTATTATAATAAAATCCGTTTGCTGGTAGTTTAGTAGAGTTTCAGAAAACAGCGTGTGTCCAACGTGTCATCTTTAATCGGAAGTCCTTTGCTGTGTTTTCTAATCTTTCTACAATGACCACACATTTCTTGTGCAATTTTAAAATATATTTAAGCACACGAAAGAGTTAAATATTGTGAAACTATATCAAGCAATTTAGAAATAGGATGTTCATCACGTTTCTTATGGGAGGATAACTAAGTTCTGAGAAGGGGCTGAATGGTATAAGAAAAGTATTTGGAGGCGCCTGGATTGGAACCTGAGCTGCCGCTCATTGGCCCTGTGCCATGAAGGCGAATAAATTCCTCTATGGACGCATTTTAACTTTTGCTTACAACTATTACAGAGAGAAAGCAGCGGGATGTGTGGGGCAGGGTCTGCAGGGTTTACAAAAATGAGGCAAGGAGACCATCATCCTTCTGGAGCTCAAATGTCACCGAATTCTAGAGGCAGCAGAGACTCTCGCGCACTCAGGCCAAGGCTCTACTTGTGGCTGAGGCTCAGGAGAGAGTGAGACAGCGACCATGGCTACGGGGATGGCTGGGAGACAGTGGGGGGGGGGGGCGGTGAGGGACCACGCAAACCCAAGTTATAGCCAGGCTTCTGGCTCCCGCACCAACACGAGGTCAGAATAGATACAGAGGTTTAGTCAAGGCGAAGGCTCAGTGCCAAACCCACCCCCTCGCCAGGTGGATGCTGAGAGCGAGTCTCCAGCGCGGAAACCACCTCTGGAAGCACCAGCACTCACTCACCTGCTGCTGCGTCCTCGGGTGCCCAGCGGCCCACGGAGGGGTGGGGTCCGCGAGGAGCAGCCTTTCCATATATGGCCACACGGGGGCAGCAGAGGACAGGCAGAGAAAACCGTGAGGGTCTTGGGGAGGGGGTAGGGGAGGGTAAGAAACAGAGAAAGACCTGGAGAGGGATAGATAATACATAAAGGTATGGCAGAAAAATAAAACGGGTTGGGAAGACCGACAGACAGACCCTCGGTGAGGTTGAGCCTGGAAGCCCCAGAGCTTCACAGGTGCCAGGTGCTGCTGGCTCACGATGTGATATACCCTTAGGAGGCCACTTCACAGACGAAGAAACTGAGGATGAGAAATAACGAGATCAGCCGTGAAGTCACAGAATTGGCACTAGATCTTTTACTGACTGGGTTTTTCAACTTCTCTGTATCTTGTTCTTTACCTACCTCGTAGGGTTGAAGTGAGGATTAAATGACATATGCAAAGCGCTAGATATAACAAACACTCCATAAACACCAACTACTGTTGTTAGGTGTTTGTCGTTGAACCCTCACCTCATGGAGAGGGGCCTTTGGTTTCCAAGTTTGTGAGGGGCTGCTGAAGAGTATCCCCCATGTGATGATTGAGGAAACAGCCTCAGAGAGACTGCATGACTTTGCACATGGATCTGGAGCCAGGAAATGGCAGAGCCAGGGCTCAGAATCGGGTCTTTTGGCTCTTTCTTCCACCATGCCCGCTGCAAAGCCTGATGCCAGGCCCTGGGCTGGGGGCCCAGGGGTGGGTCTGCACCCTATTTTGCACTCAAGCAGCTTACCCGCGGGAATTGAAGGGCAGAACCGGACAGAGGCAGCAGGTCTGGTGGACGTGCTCACTGTTCTTGTTAGGGATAAAGAGATTTTGGTCTTGCTCACTCCCCACACTCCTAGTTTCTAGCCTGTCAAGGACATCTGAACAGTGAGTACCCCAAACAGATGGCACAGGAGAGGCACATGCTGGCATGGGAGGAGGGCTGCACCTGGTCTCCAAAAACCTGGCCTCCGATTGCAGCGGGTGCCCCTCAGTCAAGTGCTTAACCTCCCTCCCCTGCCCCACCTTCTTCCTTTGCACAACAGAGACAGCAAGGACCCTTTCTTCCTCAAGAGAGCAGGTGGGAGGGCAGAGGGAGGTGACCCATGCAAAGGGCCAGCCTGGCACACAGGATGCTCCAAGGAAGGAGTTCTGCTATTACTTCCAGAAGAGGTACAATAATACTCCACATGGTTATTTTAAAGAGTAAAAGAAATAAGGGGTGTTCCAATGTCTCAGACACAACCTATACTCAATTAACGAGGCTTAAATTAGATCTGCTGCCAGGTTCTGTAGTGTTGAAGGCCCCCACGGGAAATATACACCCCATACAGGTAGGCCTTTTCAGCCAATGATAACTGAGAGACAGAGCCCTTCACACCTTTCAACTGCACCCCTTAAGAAGAATGTGAAGCCTTTGTAGCAAAGTGAGATTTGGGACCTCCCAGTCAGCCCTTGCTGTGCCCACTGGTGGCCAAATAGTCTTCTCTCCTCATGCACCACCCTCACTCTCAGCAGGGGACTCCAGACCCTGCCTCACAGTCAGCCGTGGCCCCAAAACAAATGGCTCCAGCTTCTCCCTGCACCAGTGGTCAGCATCCTGCACCATCCTTGCCAAGAGGCAAGCAGAGCCAAGAGGTCAGTGTTCTGATAGCACAGAGATGGTGGCAGCACCAAGGTCTAACTCAGCCTGCCACGGCCAGGTGGACTCACTGGAGGAGGTGTCACTGAGCTGAGTCTTGAAGTATAGGAAGGCATTTGCAAGACCTAGAAAGGGAAAAGCATTCTAGACCAAGGAAAGTGTGCATAGAAAGATGGGGAAGTATGAGGATGGGTCTGTCCGGGGAACTACAAGTGGCTTGGTGTGGCTGGGACAGAGGGGAGGGCTCAGAAGGGAGGAGGGGCAGGAGGGGCATGATCACGAAGGAGCTCCATGCATTCACACCTCCCTGGGACTCAGGTTTCTCCTCAGTGGAGTGAACGTGATACGTCTCTTGTAAAGAAAAGTGCACTGAGGCAAGGGAAGGTCTCTGTACAACATCTGGCATGTCACTAGCCCTCGGGGAACAGCAGCTACTGTACACTGAGAACCCCAGGAAGTCAGTCACTCCAGTATCTGAAACAGCTGGACAGCAAGGTCGGCTTGGAGGCTTGCGAAATGCCAGGGCAGAGGCTTCTGTGAGCAGAAGGGAGGTGTTGGCTGCCTGGAGTCTGCACCCTCTCGGCCTACCCTAGAGGTCACCTGCATAGTTTCCAAGCGTGCCAACAGCTTATGTCTCTCTGCCCGAGAACTTCCTGCAGCATTGGAGTCTTCCCAGCCACATGCAGGGCAGGCCAGAAATGCTGAGGAGTCAATGCCCCAGGAGCAACCCTCACGCAAGAAGGACTGGGAGTCAGTGGATAAGACCTCCTGCTTCCTGGCTGTCAGTGGGACAAGTCCAAGGATGTTCCACTCCGCCTCTCAGAGGGTCCCCAGTTGAACTGAGTTCCAAGTGATGCCAGAGAACACCCACTCACGAGCCTAGTTTTTGTTAGCTCTTCCCCATTTCTGTCTCACTTCCACACTCCTTCACCATGCCTCTGTAGGGTCACCTCCCAAATAAACTAGTACCACCCAAAATCTTGTCTCAAGATCAACTTTAGGAGAAACCCAAACTAAGTAGTTGGCCATGGAAATGACCCTGGAAAGCAGATCTCAGGAGAAGATTCTAGAATAAAATTACTAACTAGCCAGATGGCAAAAAAAAAAGAAGACGACTTTCCGGCAGGAGGTGGGACGTTTGTGTGGCACCGCAATGAAGGACTCTAGCTGTGAGGGGGTGGGCAGATAACACCAGGAAAGGGAATCAAAGGCCTTGAAGGAAGAGACTCTGTCAGGCTCCGTGAAGTCTACTCTCGCTCAGGGCACACTGAGAGAACTAGAGGGCCTCCATAACACAATGTTAAAAATCTCATCTGCCACCTGGAGGGCAGACTGTGCCAAAAATCAGCCTAAGATTAGATTGTAAGTATGACTGAATTACAGAAGAGGCTGAATCCACAGCCCCAGTAAGTCCTGGGCTAAAGTCAGAGCCCCATAGGGCAGAAGTGAGACCCTGAGATATGGCATTCTGACTTGAGAACCTTAGACGTCCCCCCACACTCTCCTGAGCCCCGTGGGTTGGCACAAATGCCTTCCTTCCCCTTATAGAGAAGCACAGCCTCCCATTGCCAGGAGGCCATGCAAAGCCCTCCCCTAAGGCAAATGCCTGCCAAGATCATAGCTGTCCCCTGGCCCCTCTGAGCCCGCCCCACCCCACCTCTTATGACACGTAGACCCAAGACTGCAGTCTGCTCT
The DNA here is from genome assembly GCA_007922815.1 of Macrotus californicus. Classification (NCBI taxonomy): domain Eukaryota; kingdom Metazoa; phylum Chordata; class Mammalia; order Chiroptera; family Phyllostomidae; genus Macrotus; species Macrotus californicus. Next base: position 80,542 of record VMDR010002454.1, read on the forward strand.
CAGCACGGTCTGATGGGGAAGTACTCTCTGTTGCATGGGAGGGAACAGATCATTCAGCAGAGCTGCAGGAACTAACTAATATGTACCAGGAGGAACTGGGAGATTTTTTATGAGAGTATATCTTGAAGGTGTTGGACCATGGCAGAGGAAGAATATAAGGCTGTATAGGAAACCGTTTATTCAAGTGGGCGCTCCGGTCACTCAAGAGTTCACATCCTGACAAGGATGTTTGAAGTCAAAGCTACTCTTAACACATTACTGGCATGGCTCCTTGAAGCCTGGAGATGACAATGGTCTACAGTAAATGGGATATAAATACCACAACTGCCTTGGCAGAGTATTATGGAAGACGTCAGAAGGCTCAGGGAAGTGGGCATGCAAACTCAGATCTATGATGCAAGACCAGACAGCCACCAGCTGATGAAGTTTGGTACAAGTGCAAGAGGACATGTTCTTTCCTAATTGGATGTGCACTGTGGAATGGTAAGTTACACTGTGAGAGACTCAGTGGTGGCTTTCCTCTGTAAACCAAGCTGATGGGAGAGATTCATCTATGGGATCGGGCTCCCTGGTGTCAGCGGGAAGATGAATTCTGAATTATCAGAGGCCAGGCAGTGGCCCTTAAACATCAGGAGCGAGGTGAGTGTTACGGGACCAAAACTGGGGTGGCGACCAGAGACCCTGACCCTCCAGGCTAAGCAGTGATGGCTAACAGACCGTAGTGTTTCCACAGATGAACTAGTTGGGCAGCTGCGTAGAGTGTTGACTTGTAAACCAAAAATTATTAGGAGCTTGGAAACAGAAGACCCACGATCATTGCCACAGGGGAAAGTCATGATCCCCCCCACCCCCCGGGTTGTAGGCTTGAGCCAACTCTCAGATCGAGTCCATTGACTGAAGGAGAGTCCAGGTCCCTTTGAGGAAGGACCCAGCCATGCCACAACAAGCATATACAATGCATAAGCCCTCCTTTCCCCCAAACTAAGTGTGTACTGGAGAAAAGGGAACAGCCAGTCCTCTTGGGAGCGTTTAAGTAAAGCACCTGAAAGGCACTCTGTCCAGGAAACCGCTATGCCACCCTAGCTCCTTGGTCGGACTGGGGCTTCATGAAGGCCGATGACACGTGAGTCCTGGCCCAAGTCCGCCTGACAGTGGAACACTTCCTGCGAGAAAAGGTCAAGTGAGCGTACCCGAAACTGTCCCCTGCTCTGGCCAAGGAAGGAATCAAATCAGTGCTCTGTGCCTGCTACCGAAGGGACAAATCGGTGATGCCAACCCCACGTCTCCTACCTCTGTCACACTGCGGCCACTCCATCGGCTTCACCTTCGGAGGTTTACAACCAACAGCCGAGGGAAAGGAGTGGAATCTGCAATGGATCACATTTTAACAGCCCCTTTATAAAAAAATATTTTCAATAATTAATATGAAATAAAATGAAAAATAACCAGGTAGAAAAGAAATAGTCAGCTAAAACTTTCTTTGTGTCAAAACTCTCTATGTGTGATCTTGCCACTGAAATTTAAAAAAAAGAAGTATTGCAATGCCAAAAAGGAAAAAAGAGAGAAAAAAGCTTTCTGAGTACATTAGTATAATTTTTGGAAAAAAAGGGAACACTGCCCTGATGGGTGTGGCTCAGTTGTCCCTCTTGGCTCTGCAAAGCTAAAGGTTGCTGGTTCAATTCCCGGTCAAGGTACATCTCTGGGTTGCTGGTTCAGTCCTCAGCCGGCACGCTAGGAGAGGCAACCGATCGATGTTTCTCTCCCTTTCTCTTTCCCACCCCCACCCTAAAAATAAATAAATAAAACTTCTTTTTAAAGAGGAAAACTGTTGAGTGGTTTGCTAGTCGGCGGGGGAGGGGGTGGGGGGGGCCGGGGGGGCCGGTGAGAGGCAACCACACATTGATGTTTCTCTCTCTCTTTCTCCCTCCCTTCTCCTCTCTAAAAAAATAAATAAATAAAATATTTTTAAAAAATAAAAAAGAGGAAAACCTACACCCTATAGATCTATTGCAACGATGAATAACAATACAATTTGTTTTCAAGCCTTAACTTTTGCAAATTTGCCAGTAACTTCATCAAAATTATCTTCTTCCCATTCATGTTAAATAGACTAAATACTAATATAGTATAATATCAATCTATCTTTACTCCTTTCTGTTTTAATTCTTAAAAGTCTCACTTTTATGAAGCAACCCATACAATTGGCAGAGATTCTTAAAGACCCACTTCACAACAAATTTCAGAAATGATACTACTGCACGTTATTTTGTTTCGGGGGATGAATTCTTCCCTAGATTTCACTGGTCTCCAGAGTTGAAATCTTCCACTAGAGTGTCTTAACCATTCATTATGCTTGGTAAAAACCTCCACTTTTATTCTGCAAAATCAGATAAAATGGTCGAAGGGCAGCAAATACTGACATTATCAGAGTGATCGCTTCAGAATCAGTATCCAGTTCTTCGTGGAAATAATCAGAGCATTCGGGAGTTGTCTTTTTACTTCTTCCGGCACCTTTCGTCATTTCTCTGGGCATTCTTCTCCCAAATCTGATTCTTTTTGTTTCTTGTAAGTGTCCACTCCTTCCATTTCAGGCTGTGTCGTCAATGGCCTGCTCCACAATTTCTATGCAATTTCTTCCAGGGTGGGGGCTTTACTCCACACTGTTCAAGGCTTATTCTGGCTCTTTGCAAATATTTTTGTTTCTTTTTAACCTCGTCTGAAATTTTACACGAAATAATAAAAAAACAAGTCATGTGGCACAAAGCACAAATGATGAGTTTATTCTAGGCCCATGCTCCCTGTAGATTGCACAGTATTTCAGAGGCTATTGTCGCCCTCAAAACCCATGCACCCTGCGCACACAGCTCCCCTGGCCTCAGACTTGTTTCACTGACACACCAACCTTCTGTAGCATTTTAATAGACAGGGGGATGCTGAAAAGAATGGATAACTTTTTTCCAAAGTTTAAAAAAAAATCACACATGAATAAACACTTTCAAAAGTGTGAACTCTATGAACGTTCAGAAAAAAGATTGTACAAGGCACAAATAAGGATTTAGGATTAGCATCTTTGATTTTTACCTAAAATGCACCATGCTGATCAAACAAACATACTATGCCTCAAGTTTCACACTTAGTTTTACTGTTTTCAATTTTAAACACAAATAAAATCTCCAAGAGGTCGTAGACAGCAACAGAATGAGCTCAAGTTCTGAGTCTTTATTTTTACACTCACTTCCCATTATCATTCATTTCAAATCTGCTGTTTAAACACAGGAACACATAGTCCACGGAGCCTGGAGTCATAACGAACTGTGTCACACGCAGGCTCCAGTGATTTCAGCCTTCACAGACTTACTCTAGAAACAGATGCACGGACCTGAGTGCACACACGGGGGCTGACTGCATGACTTGGTTTCCTCTGAACCATCTCCCATGCAGAATGCAACGCTTATTAAAGACTAAGTAACGACACAGTGATCATTGGGTCCTGGTCCTGGCTGAGATGCAGTAAGCACATCCCATCCCGTCTCTCCCACAGTACGCAGCAAACGAGTCCCAGGAAGAACACAGGGAGCAGCTGTCTGAGGACCCTGAACGTAAACGACAGTGGGACGGCGGGGGAAGGAAAGCGGACATTGAAGAACCACTAACCCAAGGGTGAGTTTCCTTGTTTTTCATTCCTTCAGTATCGCCCACCCTAGACCTAATGGCATCCTGAAGCCCAGAAGCGCAAACCCAGAACTGTATCATTTTAATGGTGAAAGACGAAATCTTTCTCCCCTGAGACAGAGAAAGGCAAGGCTCTCTACTCTCACCACTTCCGTTCAACATGGCAGTAGAAGTGACACTGTCCTTGCTTGTAAATGACATAATTACTTACATAGAAAACCCTAAGGAATATACCCAAAAAAGCTCCCATAACCGGGTCAGTTTAGCAAAGTTGCAAGATGCAATGTCTGCATACAACTAACAAATGTATATCTATATAATAGTGAATTTTGTAAATAGCACTTACAATTGCCCCCGCCCCATGAAATACTGAGCTTAGGTATAAATTAACACATATTCAGAGTCCGTGTGCTGAACACTACGAAGTGCTGGTGAAAGAACGGAAAGGAGAGCTAAGTGGAAGGGGAGACATATCATGTTTGGGGGCCGGGATACTCAACAGAGTTAAAATTTCAATTCTCCCTTGAAATTAATATTGATCTATAGACTCTACACAACTCCGATCAAAATTCCAGCAGGAGTTTTTGCAGAATAAACAAACACATTTTAGAATTTATATGGCGAGCCAAAGGAACTAGAATAGTCAAACCAATTTTGAAAAAGAAGAATAAAGTTGGAGGATTTATGGCACCGAATTTTATTTGATTTTTTTAATTATAGTTTACTTTCAATATTATTTTGTATTGGTTTCAAGTGTACAGCACAGTGGTTAGGCAATCATATATTGTATAAATTGTCCACTCCCCCGTATTTCCAGTACCCACCTGGCACCATTCACACTTATCACAATATTATTTATTATATTCCCGATGCTGTACTTTATGTGACTATTTTGTATCTACCAATTTGTACTTCTTAATCCTTCACCTCTTTTACCCAGACACCTAATCCTGTTGCCTTCTGGCAACCACCAGTCTGCTCTCTGTGTCTATGAGTTTGTTTCAATGCTGTTTGTTCATTTATTCTGTTCCTTAGATGCCACATATGAGTGAAATCATATGGTGTTTGTCTTTCTCTGACTGGCTTGTTTCACTGAGCATGACACCCTCTAGGTCCATCCATGCTGTCACAAATGGTAGACTTTCATTCTTTTTATGGCTGAGTAACATTCCATTGTGTGAATGTAGCACAGCTTTTTTATCCACTTGTCTATTGATGGGCACTTTGGTTGCTTCCATATCTTGGTTATTGTAAATAATGTTGTAATGAGTATAGGGGTGCATATATTCTTTCCAGTTAGTGTTTTGGTTTTCTTTGGATAAATTCTCAAATGTGGAATCACTGGGACATGAGGCGGTTCCATTTTTAATTTTTTGAGGAAAGTCCATACTGTTTTCCACAGTGGCTGCTCCAATCTTCATTCCCACCAAGGGTACATGAGGGTTCCTTTTCTCCACATCCTTACAGCACTTGTCATTTGTGGATTTATTGATGATAACCATTCTGGCAAGTGTGAGGTGATATCTCATTGTGGTTTTAATTTGCTTTTCTCTGATGATTAGTGATGTTGAACATCTTTTTATGTGTCTACTGGCCATCTTCCTGTCCTCTTTGGAGAAGTGCTTATTCAGGTCCTCCATCATAGTACCCAATTTTAATGTTTACTATAAAGCTACAATAATTAAGACAGTGGTATTAGCAAAGGGCTAATCACATAAATCAGTGGAAGAAAACAGAATGCAGAACTAGATGCACACAAAACATAGCAATTGATCCTTTGACAAAAGTGCAAGTACAATTCAATAAAGAAAGGATAGCCCTGGCTGGTGTGGCTTGGTGGATTGAGCACAGGCCTGTGAACAAAAAGGTCACAGGTTCAATCCCCAGTCAGGGCACATGTCTGGGTGGTGGTCCAGGCCCCCAGTTTGGGGCGCACTTGATCAATGTATCTCTCACATATTGATGTTTCTCTCCCTCTCATTCTCCTTCCCTTCCCCTCTCTTTTAGAGTAAATAAATCAAATCTTTTTTAAATTTTTAAAAAATAAAAAAAGGATAGTCTTTTCAACAAATAGTGTTGGAACATTTGGCCATTCATATGCAAAAGAATGAATCTCAACCTAAACTTCATGCCTTATACAAATATTAACTCAATGTGGATCATAGATCCAAAGATAAAATGTAAACCTATTAAAATTTTAAAAGAAAAGACAGGAGAGAGTCTTTGTCAGGCAAAGTGTTTGCAGATATGATGCCCAAAGCGCAATCCATTAAAAAGTGATAAACTGGGACTTGATGAAAATTTAAAATTTTTGGTCCATGAACGACGCCATTAAGAGGATGAAAAGACAAGCTAAAGACTGGAAGAGAATCTTTGCAAATCACAAAGAACTTGTATCCAGAATGTATAACAACTGTTCAACATTCGACAACAAAAAGAACAAACGAATTAAACATGGCAAATAGAAGGAAGGAAATAAGAAAGTATAAAGTGGAAATTAATGAAATAGAGCATAGAAAAATAATAGAGAAAACAAAAAGGAAGTTTTTTTTAAAGATTAACAAAATTGAGAACCTTTGAGCTAATCCTTTTTTTTTTTTTAAGAAAAAAGATTGAATCCCTATGTTCAGTGCAGCACTATTTACAATAGCGAAGACCTGGAAACAACCCAAGTGCCCTTCAGTAGATAAGTAGAGGAAAAAGCTGTGCTACATTTACACATTGGAATCCTACTTGGCCATAAAAAAAAAAATTTATGTTTTACATTTTGCAATAATATGAATGTACCTGTTATGCTAAGTGAAATAAGCCAGAGAAAGACAAATACCATATGATCTCACTAATACGTGGAATGTAATGAACAAAATAAACCAACAAATTAGAAACAGAGGCATGGACACGTGGAACAGACTGACAGCTGTCAGAGGGGCGAGGGAAGGGTGGATTGGATGAAAGATGGGGTGATCTAGCATCCACAGACACAGACAACAGTGTGGTGACAGCCAGGCGGAAAGGGTGGTGGGGTAGGTAGAGGTGGACAAAGAGGGAAAAATGGGGACCAAAAGAAACTTGGCTTGGGGCGATGGGCTCATGACGCAGTGTGCAGATGACGTTTTAAAAATTACTAAAATCAGGAATGAAACAGGGGACATTACAATTGGCCCTACAGGATTTTTAAAGGATAATAAAGGAATACTATGAACAAATATATACCAACAAATTAGATAATTTAGATGAAATGGACAAATTCCTAGAAAGATGCAAACTGTGGAAACTGACTCAAGAAGCAACAGAAAATCTGAATAGATCTCTTACAAGTTAAGACATTGAATTAGTAACCAAAAAACTACCCACAAAGAAAAATCTAGGCCCAAATGTTTTCACTGGTTAATTCTACCAAACATTTAAGAAAGAATCAATACCAATTGTTCACAAACTCTTCCAAAACATAGAAGAGGGGAGAATATTTCCCAACTCATTCTACAAAAGAGATATTACCTTGATACCAAAAGTACCAGAAAGCTACAGACCAATATCCCTTATGAATAGACTCACTCAACAAAATATTAGCAGATTGAATTGATCAGCATACAAAAAGTATTATACATCATGACCAAGTGGGATTTTCTCCAAGAATATAATGTTGGTTTAAAATCCAAAAATCAATTAATATAATACACCATATCAATAGAACAAAGGACAAAAGAGTATGATCATCGCAATTGATGCAGAAAAAGCATTTGACAAAATTCAACACCACTTCATAATGAAAACACCTAACAAACTAGTAACAACTAGTAACACCTAACAAAACAGTAATTCCTCAACCTAATAAACAGAATCTACAAAAATGCACAGCTAACATTACATTTAATGGTGAAAGACGGAATGATTTCACCCTAAGATCAGGAAGAAAAAAAAAAAAACAAGGTAATTTTGCCTCTTCATTCAACATTTTATTGGAGATTCTAGCCAGGAAATTTAGGCAACAGCGTGAAATAAAAGGCACCCAGACCAGAAATGAAGAAATAAAACTATCTCTGTTTCTGGATGACACAGCCTTGTATGGAGCACCTTGAAGAGCCCATTAAAAAACCAGTTAGGGCTAGCAGATGAGTTCACCAAGAGTACAGGGTACGAGACCAATGTGCAAAAACTGAAAGTATTTCTATATACTTTTAATGAACAATCCAAAAATTACATTAATAAAACAATTTCCCTAACAATAACAGTGACATCCAAAAGAATAAAATACTTAGGAATAAATATTTTTAAAGAAGTACAAAACTTTTACTGTGGAAGCTACAAAACTCTGTTGAAAGAAATTTTAAAAGACTCAAATAAGTAAAAAGATACCCCGTATTCATTGACCAGAAGACTTCACGTTATGATGGGAGTATTTCTCAAATTCATCTATAGATTCACCAAAATCCACACCAACTTGCACACTTTGTTGAAATTGACAATCTAATCCTAAAATTCATATGGAAATCAGCAGACACAAAATAGCCAAAACAATCCTGAAAGAGACAAAGTTGAAGGACTCACACTATGCAATTTCAAAACTCACTACAAAGCCATAGTAATCAAGGGAGTATGGTACTGGCGTAAAAGTAGACATAGATCAATAGATACAACTGAGAATCCAAAAATATGCCCTTCCATTTATGACTGAGTTCTGCCCATTGCCAAGACAACTCTATAGGGGAAAGAAAAGCCTTTTTGACAAATGGTACTGGGAGGATTAGATATCCACAAGCAGAGGGATGAATTAGGGCCATTACCTCACACATATACAAAAAATCAACTCAAAATGGATCAAAAACTCAATATAAGAGCTAAAACTCTAAAACTCTTTGAAAAAAACATAGGTGTAAATTTTCATGACCTTAGATTAGGCAGTGGTTTCTTAGATATGGCATCAAAAAAATGCAAACAACAAAGGGAAGAAACATAAAATTGTACTTCATCAAAATTAAAAACTTGTGCTGCAAAAGACACCACCAAGAAAGTGAAAAGACAATCCTAGAATGGGAGAAAATACTTGCAAATTATCTAGCTGATAACGGACTTGTACATAAAGAATTTTTACAACTTAATAACAAAAGACAACCCAGTTAAACATGTGTAAAGGACTTGAATAGACATTTCTACAAAGAAGACACTCAAGTGGTCAGGAAGCACATGAAAATATGCTGAATATCATTAGTCCTCGGGAATATGCAAATCTAAACCACATCGAGATCCCACTTCAAAAAGACAGATAATAACAAGTATCAACAATGGTGTGGAGAAATTGGAACAAATCCGATTACACTGCTGGTAGGATAGTAACATGGCCGCAGATGCCGTGAAAAACAATTTGGCAGTCCCCTAAAAGGCTGAACGTAGAATTATAATATGATCCAGCAATGCCACTCTCATGTATATATCCAAGAAAAATGAAAGCACATGTTCACACAAAAACTTGTGCACAAATGTTCACAGCAGCATTATTCGTAATAGTCACAAAGTGGAAATGGCTCAAATGACCACCAGCAGATGAACGGGCAAACCAAGTGTGGTCTATCCACGCCCTAGAATATTATTCAACGACAAGAAGGCAAGAAGTACTGGCCCACACTGTACTGATGGACCTTGAAAATATATGTTCTTATATGTTTGAAATTTTTCACAATAAAAGGTTTTCAATGTGAAAAATGCATCATAAAAATCCTAGAAATGTTGAGTCTCTTAGCGCCAGAGCCAGTGAAGCCTCCCCCCTACAAGACACCACAGCCCTGGCGTGGTGCCTCCCAAAGAATCTGAGTCACAGCCTGAAGGGTTCCAAGTTCTTGTCCCTTGGGAAACAAAGGAGAAAAGCAAGTAACATGTTTTATAAAGCTTCCACCCTAAAATGCTAACAACAAGGGTTATGTAGGGCTGACACAGGCAGACTCTCAGCTCTCTTGAAGGCTTGGCTTTCCAACAGGCTGGCCCTCTTTGCTGCAGAGGCCTGAGGACAGGCTGCAGGGAAGATGTCAACTCTCTCTTTTTAAGTCAGTATGACATGGGTGTCAGTCAATTGCAAAGTGTAGAGTCTTTTCATATTCCTTGATCTATAAGGCAAGGACATAAAGGGCCATGGTAGCTTTCACTTCAGCCACTGGAACATCTGCTCCTGGAAGCCTGAGTCAACATGTAAGAGGTCTGATGGCCTGAGGCTGCCATGATGGAAGGGCTGTGTGTAGAGCTTCAGGCAATGGTCCAGCTGATCCTCGCTGTCCAGGCATCTGTGCAAAGGCACCAGACACGTGACTGAGGTCATCACCCTCCATGGAACAAAAGAATGACCCAACCATACTAAACTTCTGACCCACAAAATCATGAAATAATAAAATTATTATTTTTATGTCACTGAATTTTGGGGTCATTTGTTACACAGCAATAGTTAACAGTAACAGGAAGACACGGTGTGACTCAGTCTGGGCTGTGGCAGAGGCAGTTTTTACTGGGGCCTGAAACTTTAAGAAAAAGAAGTCACTTGACCACATACACAAAGTACAAGACCTTAAAAGGGACCTGTACAGAGGACAAGTCCTGAATGTTAAGCTCCATTGGTGTCACTGGGCCTAGAAGGGGTGAGAATGGTCCTCAAGGCAGAGGAAAAGGAAAGGGCTTTGCAGGCAGAGGGACCTGCATGGGCAAAGAAGCAGGGAACTGCACCATCTGTTAGGTGACTCTGAGGAGCTCAGTGTCTAGAAGGCAGGAGCATGGGGAGGTGGGGAGGGACAAGTAGGAGAGGGAAGAAAAGCTTCTAAACCTAAAGCTTCAGATGTAGAGGGGATGGACAGGTTGAAAGGGACCTACCTGTATGGGGCGGTGGGGGGGACCCTGAAGTTTAAGCCTCATCGGTGTCACAATGACAGGCTGCCCAGTATCCTGCCCCAGGACAATGACCTTTACAAGGTGCAAAAATTTAAGAGAATGGACAAAAAATCCAATTCAAAAGTGGGCAAAAGACTTGAACAGATACTTCTCCAAGGAGGATATACAGAGGGCACAGAGACATATGAAAAGATGCTCAGCATCACTAGCCATCAGAGAGATGCAAATTAAAACCACCATGAGATACCACTTGACACCGGTCAGAATGGCCATCATAAACAAATCAACAGACAAGTGTTGGAGAGGATGTGGAGAAGAGGGAACCCTAGTGAACTGTTGGTGGGATTGTAGACTGGTGCAGCCACTGTGGAAAACAGTATGGAATTTCCTGAGAAAACTAAAAATGGAACTGCCTTTTGACCCAGCAATTCCGCTTCTGGAATTACACCCTAAGAGCCCTGAAACACCAATCCAAAAGAACCTATGCACCCCAAAGTTCATAGCAGCACAATTTACAATAGCCAAGTGCTGGAAGCAACCTAGGTGCCCATCAGTCAATGAGTGGATCAAAAAACTGTGGTACATTTACCCAATGGAATTCTACGCAGCAGA
>VMDR010002455.1:0-92553 GCA_007922815.1 Macrotus californicus
GCACCCTTGTTTCTCATCTCTGCTTCTCTTAGTTGGTGTCTCCTCTACCCTACCGGTCACTTTCTCCATACCACTGGCTATATATACATACTTAAAGTGTTAGAATCACACTCATGGCCTCAGGAGCAGAGGGGAAAGTCTCTTCATCTTCACCCATACCAGCTTTACTTTGGGAAAATAATTCCTGGGGGAAGGACTTGGGCTGGCTTAGTTTGAATCATGGGCACATTTCTGCATCAGTCAAGGGGACAGAGGTGAGGACATTGATTGGCCAAGCTTAAGGCAGTTGTCCATCCCACAAACCCATGATTGTGGCCAGAGAGGTCAAATCCTATAAACAGAAGTCTGCTCTGATTCGGGCCGCATGGCTGGCAAGAAGGGGTAAAGGGGAGCAGAGTGTGGTACCTCCAAAGAAGAGTAAGGAGAGTCACTACGACTACTAGGGCAATCAGTATGAGTGACACAGCCACTCCAATTACTGCCTCCTACAGAAGTGATTTGGAAATCCACAGCATAACTCAGCCATGCAAATATTATTATTAAGAAAAATATCTGTTCTTGGCCCTGAAGACCTTGTCAGTTCTAGAAACAACTGTGGTAGAGAGGCTGATAAACTCTAGTACAAAAGAGTGCAAAAGAAAGAGTGGTGGGGAGGAAGAGGTTTATAATGCAGATTCCTGGTCCCATCCCCAGAGATTCTGTTTTATATAAGGTCCAGTATCTTATTTGACACCATGACTCAAGGTTGGATGCGGGCCAAGTTCTTATCAGAGTGGGAGTGGGCACAGCAGCAAAGCTCTATCCTGTACCAGCTCTTGGAGGCCTTTTCTGCTGTTTCAGTTACAGGTTGACAGAAACTACCCTTCCTTTCCCAGGACTTTAGTCCTAAAGTCTTCTCATCAAAGTCTCCAAAGCGCCCGTCATCCAGCTCCTAGTAACCTGCTGCTCCAGGCCTCACCCTCACCTCCTTCTCTGGAGTGGATACCAGGCACTCCACCCAGACCTTTTCGGGGCTGAGGTCTCATTCCCCTGATGCTGACAGTACAGTGGCTGAAGGCTCTCAGCCAGGTCTCTCTGCAGAACTGCCCCAAGGTTGTACCTCATCCAAAGGCATATCCTTGACAACAGCCTCTACCCAATGACAGGTCAATCAAGGTTTAAAGGCTCTGCTGCCTCCCTCCAGGCAGCACAACTCTGAAGGGCTACCTGAGCTTCCTCTGGGACTAGCTGAGTCTCTGTGGCAACTACATCGGTCATTACCGTGTAAGCCTTCCTCTGTCCAGTCCTCTTCCCCCACCCCCGCCCCCGTGCCCCTCCTGTCCCAGGTGTCGATCCTGAGGACCCTCCACACTAAACTTCCTCCAGGCACTTTCCATCTCAGAGTCTGTTTCCCTGGGAACCTGAACGAAGACGCACTCCAACCGAAATACCCCATCCTCCAAAGTGCCATTCTCCTTCCTCTTACCAGTAGTTACCCGCCCCTGTTTTCAAGTGATTATCTAGTTTAGCCTCAGAGATGAAGGGTTAATCTAGGAGCCTGCAGGTAATGAACTTGCATTTCAGAAAAGCTTTCTGGAGAAAGATGGCAGGGATGGACTTGCAGGGAAAGAAAATGTGATACAACCTAGTCAAATCACCTCATTGTTTAGGACCTATGCATGTCTGAGCAGCGCTGGGAAACCACAGGAGGCAGCACAGGCCTGAGAGAGAGAGAGAGACAGAGAGAGAGAGAGAGTGAGCGAGCGCGCTGTCTTTCCTGGAAAGGACAGGGAGGGAAAGGGCCTCAGGGAGCTGCGGAGACAGGCCAAGAACAAATTAATTCAGCTCTGCGAGAAATGGATGTACAGATGGAGCAATAGCAAGGGCTCCAGAGCCCGGGGGTCCAGTCACGGCTGTGCCAACCCTAGCAGTGTGCAAGGGCCTCCATTTCTTTCTCTGTGAAATGAGAATTACAGTGACTGCCCAATCTCTCTCCCCCGCAGCTCTCATGACAATAAAGTAAGGCACACAAACATCGCGGAGAAGCCCCTCGGCCCGTGGCCCTACCTCCTCGCGGACACTGAAGCCCACACTCCCTAATGGTCACTCCCAAAAGCATTTGGAACAGGGATGCAGTGCTTTCTAAAGGGCTTTAATAATCATAATTCTGTGACGGATGGAGCGCTTACAAGGTACACTTCCTACTACAGACTTCCGTGACGGAGCAGGGAGCGGAGTGCCAGTGTTTGACTCATATTCTTGATGACAACCCTGGAAGGCTCCGTGTTCCAGAGGAGAAACATGAGGATCGCAAAGTTTATCAGCTTTCGCAGTCACACATCTAGTATGAGAGGGAGGTAGGGCCTGAACCAAATGGGTCTGAGAGGAAAAAAGGAAAAGGTTCAGAGGCACACTCACCTTCTCCCCTGAACCATGTCATTCTAGGAGGAAGCTTCCGAGCAGCTGATGGAGTCGGGTTTTCTCCGGGTTTGGAGAAAGGGTTAAAAATGCAGGGTCCTGTCAAAAACGCACCAGTAACTTTTTCCCTTTTGTTGCATTCCAAACACACACGTCCTTCCCACCCGCTCCGGGGGTTGTAACATCCTTGCCGAGGCTGCGGCTTATGACCTATCAGCACCTTCAAGATCAGCCTGGAAAGTAAGAAAAATATTATGTGAGAGGTTTTTCTCTCTCAAAGCCAGTCTTAGGGAACTAGCCATTTTCAGAGGAAAAGCGGGGCTGTTGAAGGCCAGTACACAGTGGGTTTATTTTAGCCCGATGTGATGCAATAATAGTAACGTATTTTTTTTAAAGTGTTGCTTAAGAAAAGGCCGAGGAGGTTGGGAGTCAGCTGGGTTGGGTTTAAGAGCTGGTATGCAGCAAAACAGCCAGATATAGTTCTTTGGGGGAAAAGAAGTCTGGAAAGAAGAAGAAAGAAAGAAAGAAAACCTCCCTAACTTTGGGAAAGGGCAATATGAAGGTGTGTGGCGTTGTGCCAAAAGCAAAGGAATATTTCACTGAAACCACAACCCCAGTCATATGTTATTACTTATGCTGTGCTTGACAATGACTGGCACAGGGCATGAAACAATAATGTCTGGTGGATTTGGCATCGCTCTATGTTAACAGGAAACCGTGTTCTTTTGATTCCGTTGATTGGTTTCCTGCTGAAGGCCATCCATGACAGAGCAGGGAGTATACAAGACTATTGTCCAATTTCCATTTTTCCCGGTGCCTCTTGCTTCTGGCAGGGAAAGCTGGCCACCCTCATTGGACGTGATCAGGCCCTAGCTTTGCAATGATGCGTGTGAGGCTGCTTGTAAGTGTTGCCTTGAGCAGGTCGGTTAGGGAAGGAAGAAAATCAGTGAAATGCAGAAGCATACGTGTGTACAGACAACCGCAGGTGAAACACCATTTGTTTAATGGCAAATGCATAGATTCCATTCATTCCCATCATTGACATCAAGGTGCATGTCACAATCCAGCAGAAGCTCTGCCACCCGGAGACCTGGAAATGTTTCCAAGGGAGAGACTGGCACAGGGAGGTGAAGAACAAGAACAGGTGGGGTTTGGCTGAGCTTAGGGCTCCCGCCTCCATGCTTTCTAAGCCAAACCATCCTGGAAAGTCACTGAGAACTTGGTGGAGGGTAGAATGGTTGGGCCTGATCCTGAGAAAATCTCATCGATTAGTCGGTGTCATCCGCCAGGTGTATCCATGTGCACGCTCGAGTTCTTAGTACATCATGGATTGAGTTTTACACTCAATCCATGGATGGGCGTATAGATGATGGATGGACATCATCAATATTTTTCATTGACTTGATTTCAAGATGGGATTGCGAACAGTTTTTGCTTTGGCTTTCTGTTCACTGAATATCATGTCTATAACCAAGTAATAACAAAGGAAGACAATTCATGTGAGAAATGGGCTTCAGCTGGACCCTGGGAAGGCAACATCCCAACTGCTGGGACATCTCCATCCTCAGCAACCCTCTGTGCTCCCCCCAGTCACCCAGCCGCCAGCCAGGTGGACATTCTCTCCTCTTTAATTGAAGACATGGTGAGCTCCTAACTCTGCTCACCAACCTGGGCCACCAGCGTGACGCCTGCTCCAGCTCTGTTCAAGCAAAAATCATACGAACAACAACAATAATTTATTTCATTTCCAGGTAAGGAGTCTTAGGCCACACAACATATATAGGAGTAGATTACAGTTATTTATTTAATCACAGATTCTGCTGGGTGTGGCTTAACTCATACCTTTGGATTGCCACCCAGCTACGAGAGCCTTCTTAGCCCCTGGCCAATGGAACCCAAATCCTTTTTGTTGAAGCTACAAGTACAACACTCCCATTCCCCATACGCATGTATGCACATGTACACAGGCATGTGCACACACAGCCTCGTGTGCACAGTGCTAGGTCATACTCTCCGCAGCCATCAAAGCTCTGATCTGGCCACTCCCCTGGCTGGTTTTGGCGGGTGGTGGATGAGACTGGGGTCGGCTAGGATGAGATGGACAGAAACAGGACTTAGAACAAGGAGCTGAGACCACTCCGACAGGATGAAGCTTCTTCCGAACACACAGGGCAGGAGCGAGAAGGAGCCAAGCCCCCTCCCGGCTACTGTGGCGGGTGGGGAGTGAGGGCAGGACTTCGGGAACCGAGCTGAGCTGCGTGCATGGAGGACAGTGATGAAGAAGGGAGGTGCTGGGGAGAGCACGGTGGGGCTGCACCTTCCCACTCTCCAGATACTGGATGAAGTGCGGGACCAGGTTCCAGCATTCTCTTCGGTAGCATTACTGTCTCACACTGTCCCTCCCTCTCAGACCTCAGTTGACTTTTAGTTGAAGCCTCTTCACACGGCTGCCTCTCTCCTTCCATATTTCTTTTTCTCTCCCCTCCCCTGCCGCCTCTCCTTTCTCTCCTTACTGCAGTGCTTTGCTCCTGTCTTTAATAAAGCTTTGCTGCAAGGCTGCCTGTCAGATGGATTGGTGTGCAGTGGTCACTGAAGGTCAGTTGGAAGGACAGAGCCCTGAAGGGTAGGCCAGAAGGTAGGGTCAAGGGAGCAGCCAGATGGCCAGGGTGCGCGGGGGCATGCGGGTTGGGGGGAGTGTCAGTGAGTTCTGACCTGGGTTTAGAGAACACAGGGCACCAGTGAGGCAAAACCACCCTCCCTCCCAGCAGGAGGGTAGCCAGGCAGCCGGCCAGTCCTTCCTCCAGACCCTCCCTGCCCAGCCTCCCTCAGCCGGGACACTCTGGTTGCAGGAAGCACATCAGTCCTTCACTCCCAGGCTCTCTTCAAGGCTCTGCGAGATGCTGGGATCCTGGCCACTCACTGCAGCCCATCCCCTTGGTCCAGTTTATTTCCAGTCTTCTCAGGTACCCATACTCTTCCTAACCATGCCTGTTTTCTTCTTGACAGGGACCCTACCCTGTGTCTCCTGACCTTCTGTCCTCTGTCCGTCCAGCCTGCAGGACTGCCTGCCTCTCAGGGTCAGTTAGTGGCAAGCCCAAATTAGATGACGAATCTCTAAATCCTCGTCCATAGCTCTTTCTGCTCCTCAGTATTGCCCCCCTTCACTTCCCAAGCTGCTGCCTGTTGGCTGCAAATGGCCCTTTTATAGGAAATAGCCTCAGATGCATTAATCTAAGTCAAGCAGAACTGAAGCTAATCCGGTACAAAGTGTTTTCTGTTTTTGTTTTTCTGTCGGTGGTTTGGAGTCCCGGGGGACTTGGGGCATTGCTTTTCCTGTCTCCAGACACACTTCAGGAGTCCAGGATTTAACTGAGATCTACAGTTACATTAAGAGGACTCTTAGCTGCAGGTGAGGCTGCAAACACACAGAATAGGGGGAAGCAGAGACAACAAAGGGTGTCCTTCATTATCCCGTTCCCAATCAGCTCCACACCACTGCAGGCTCTTCAAGGAGACAGGAGTCCCAGGTATGAAACTGGGGAGCTGCAGAAGCCAGGACTCCAGACAATCCTGTGAACCGCTAACATGCAGCACCCTTAGAAGGCCATGTTCCGGTCTCCTCTCCTCCCGCTCTGCATGTGTGCGCGGCATCCCGGAGCTGGACATTCTGAACGTATTTCTTTCTTCTTTCCTTTTTTTGGTATCAGAACTTCGTTCCTGTTTATGGCTGAATAATATTCCATTGTCCATTGTAATGTTCCGATTTATAATAAGAAATATATCATATACATAATATATGATCGTATATAATAAGAAATGTGTATTTCTAGTACAAGACCTTGCTTCCTTTTTTGCCTTTTTATTGAATGTACTGGGGTGACACTAGTTAGAACAATTATCTGAACATATTTCCGTTAGTCAAAAGGGCTGGCTTCAAAGATGCCATTTGATTCATTATCTCGTCGTTGTCTTGCTCCTCCATGGAGATCGACCCCACCAGGGCCGAACTGTGAGCTGTGCTCCGTTGTGTCACCAGTGTGTCTCTACCTGGAACACCAAAGGTGCTCCACAAAAACACTGTGACATGAGGGAGCGAATACTCGCTCCGTTTCTCATGTTCTAAATTTCTGTAAGCACAGTAAGAGGCCAAAGGGCAGAGTCCTTCATTGCCAGAGAGAGAGATCCCATCTCCTCAATGACCTTCCTTTTTTGCCTTGTTTTTCTTTCCACTCTTGCATGTCTTTAATTCTCCTACTAAGAACACATGTGATCCCGTTTCCTCTAGTGTTTCCAAACCACCGTCCATGCCATTTTCCCTTCACTTTGCTTCTGGTGGAAAAAAAAAAAATTCCTCCCAGAAATGTGACTCAGAGGTAATCAAGGTAAATGTCATCCAAGGCCATGGGGAATTTCTCAGCCATGAGTCACATCCCCTGTGCTGAGAACCTGGGTTTTAGTCAATGCAGAAAGTTTCAAAACTAGCCCTGCAGCCCTGGCTGGTGTGGCTCAGTGGATTGAGCGCTGGCCTATGAGCCAAAAGGTCATGGGTTCAATTCCCAGTCAGGGCACATGCCTGGGTTGCAGGCCAGTTCCCCAATGGAGGGGCATGTGAGAGGCAGCCAACTGATGTTTCTCTTACCCCCTCCCTTCCCGTCTCTCTGGAAATGAATAAATAAAAATCTTACAAAAAAAAAAAACAAAATAAAAACCCCAGCCCTGGAGACACCACCTTCTTCCTCAACCCCATGCCCATTGGCTGCAGGAATTTCCTTGTCATTCATTCGCATTGCTGCCCTTGGCCACAACAGGTGAAGGCTCGGGCTGGCTTCCCCACTCAGAACGCTTCAATGGCTGCTGCCATGAACTTCAACTCTGGGCAGGAAGTGCCCAGCCACTCTTCTTCTCCAGCAGCTGTGGCTGCCACTGCTGATCAGAGGACAGGTAGACATAAACACAGCCAGATTTCCCTATGGGCTCAGGGCCAGAGCGCCTCAGATTTTCTGCTCCAGCTGGAAACAGGACATGAAATGTACAGGTTAGGAAGGAGCCATGGCCACTGAGTTCAAAGGCCTCATTCACGAAGTTAAAAAAAATGTTTTTCAGTAATAGATTGCTCTGTTTTCTTTGTTTTTTTCCTCCCAGATTTGTAGAGTGAGTCCCAGTGCATAAATTCAAAACTAGAAGGAAGGAAGGAAGGAAGGAAGGAAGGAAGGAAGGAAGGAAGGAAGGAAGGAAGGGAGGGAGGAAGGGAGGAAGGAAGGGAGGAAGGAAGAGAGGAAGGGAGGAAGGGAGGGAGGAAGGAAGGAAGGAAGGAAGGAAGGAAGGGAGGAAGGAAGAGAGGAAGGAAGAGAGGAAGGGAGGAAGGGAGGAAGGGAGGAAGGGAGGGAGGAAGGAAGGAAGGAAGGAAGGAAGGAAGGAAGGAAACCAAAGCTTACCAAAATAAACACAAAAGTGACCCTCAGGCTCTTGCTGTCTAAATGGAAGGGAACTAAGTCTGTACCCACACGTGAAAGGCAATGACAAATTGAGAAATTGTTATCCAGGTCATGGGAAGGTCATTGACAAGTTTTCAGGGCTCCAGTAAGAAGGAAAATGACTATGACTGACTGAGCTTCTTGGCAACCTTGACAGGGACACTGACAACCTTGAATGAGAGAAGCCAGACAGCACAGGGTTAAGTGCACAGACTGGGAGCCAGTGGGTTGTGGGCTTCAAACTGTAAGAAGCAAAGGAAACGACCTCCACAAAAAGGATGATCCTGGCACACGGCAGGCCCTCAACAAGCACAAGTGCCGGTGGAACGTGTGAGTGAGTGAATATGTGAAGTGCTTCTCGGAGTCTGGGGCACGCAGAGGCGCCCACTGAAGAGCAGCAGAAACAGGAGCAGCAGCAACAGAGGTCATTCCCGAGCTTCCTGCTGGAAACAGTGGGACGCCTTCCTGCCCCTGAACTGGGGTTTGATGGGAGCTGTCAGGCCTCCACAGGACCAGGAGGAAGAGGAGGCTTGGCTACACCCAGATCTCCTCTCCCAGTGAGCAAGGCTGGTGACAGCCATAATCGCAAGGCCCTGACAGGGACAGTGAAGGGTCACCGTCTTCTGAGAGGGGGCAATGTCAAGTCAGAGCCCAAAAAAGGGACCTCAGCTGCTCTCCCTGGGGACATTCTTAGAGAAGGAAGGAATGATTTCTCTTTATCCTGTGCCTGCAGCACAGCACAGGGGAATTCCTATTTCAAGGGCCAGCCTTGAAATTTAGGGTGCCCTCTACCTGAAGATGGTCAATTTAAAGGCAAAATGTAGCAGAAAGTCTCCCAGAGCTGGGAGAGATTTTGAACATTATTCAGGCAAAAGAAAAAATTTCCTGGCTCACAAAACCAAACTTCCAGAAGACAGCTTTAGGAAGTAGAAGGACCAGGGGTTTAGAAACAGTCAGGACTCTTCTCTTAACTCCTGGCAATTCCAGGCTCGCATCCAAGCTGTGAGATGTGCAGCCTTGGCTTTTTCATCTGCATAACGGGAATATGAACGTTCCCATCTACCTCACAGAACTCTAATAATGATCAGCTGAGAAAATACAGAAGCAGCAGTCTCCTAAACAGCCTACAAATAACATTTGTTTTGACGACGCAAATTTATTACAATTAGGTTAATGTGTTATGGGACAATTTGAGAATAATGCAAATTTCTCCTGGGAAATTTTGTGAGACAAATGAGGTGACATAGAAAACTGCAACGAGCTGAACCAAGTCTTGCAGGAATTCACGAAATGGACACATGCACACACTTCACACATCCACCTTGTACATGTGTTGTCCTATCCATCCAACTTATGCTAACCAAGTGTGCTATCTTATAAGGCTGTGTTTCTCAATTCTCTCACATTTGTGAGCTCTTCTATATTTAAAAAAAAATGCATTCAGTATCTAAGCATCCTGATTCAAAAACAGGTCATGAAAAGGAAAACCTTTATGTCTCAAGGAGAAGCTTGAAGTAAAAATGAATTTCTAAAGACTCAAGAGAACACATGAAATTTCCCAAGCAACAGACATCAGTGAACCCACAAAACCATGAGAATAGAATGTCTATGGATGGAGCAACTCCAGGGTTGAGAAATCAACTGAAAATAAGGCCTGAAGAAGTAGAAGAGATGGAAAGATGAGCATTGTTGAAATTGAAAACCAGACCGTGAAAAATGGGGTCAACCTGTCTCACAAAGAGAGGGTACTACCTATATAAACAGACCTTAACAAAAAACGCCAAATTCTGTACCTTTTAGTACTATCAGTAGCTGGTTTGGTGGTTTCGAACATCGCTACAATTAAAGCCTTCAGCTGTGGGTTGAAGTCCCAGTGCAGATGAGAAAGTGAGGAAAGAATTTCCAGCAGGCATTCAGAAATGAACTGAGAACTATACATTGAATCAAATTTTCAGTTTTGATGAAGCAAGCATCTGTTATAAATGCCTGCTTCAAATGTCCTATATTTCAAAGAGAAACAAACTCTGGGATTTTAAAATTGCAAATTTTGATAACCTTCCTTCTACCACGTCATAATAATTCCCATACTGCAAAGCCCACTTCCACAAGCAAACTTCAGGTCTTTTTCAAGATCAAGTGCCACATTTATTAAAAGATGTATGTGTTCCTTAACCATTCAACACGTCTGAGGCAGTGCTAGCATTTTTTTAGATTTCCTTTTTTTTTTTGTATATCACTGACCAAGTTTTTAGGGATTGCACCTGCCACCCCACTTTCCTCTAAGCCCTGTGGTTTTTATTGTGCAATTTTCTGTAGGGAGGCCAGTTTAAGGAACATGTATGTGATATGATAGCAGAACTGACTGTACTATAATGAAACACATGAATGTACTAGGATGTTACTTACCATCTGGATCTTTTCATTCCCACATTTCTCCTCAATCCTCATTTGGCTACTATAGGTTACAGATGTGAACCCCTAAATTAAACTCGTCTGTCCGCTCTGGGCCCCAGCACGGGGATCTCCCAAGCTCCTCTTCACTCCCTGAGGCCCTCATGGCTGAACTACCTGCCTTGACAACTCTACACGGCAGAGCTGCTCTTTGGGGGACTCCCAGAAATCCCGTTTGTCCTTCAGCAGCAAGAGCTTTCATCTTCAAGGTCATCGACCTTGTCCTTTATTCCCTAAGGCTACCTGCTAGAAGCGTACCTGTGGGGCTCCTGTTGTTTGTTTTCCATTGTACAGGCACCTCCCTTCTCTTTGGTCATGGGTGCTGGCTGAGTCTTCAGGGCCTCACGGGAGCTAAGGCCCTTTCCTATGAGGTCAAGGGAGCTGCCACTGAAAGCTAGTGCTGCTCTTGGGTGACCTGGGTCTGAGCTGGGCCTCCTCCAGCCTGTCCTTGGGCTGTTCTGGAAGGCTTGGCTCTTCTGTATGACTCTGCAGACCCGTCTCTGCAAAAGCAACCTGAGACCAGCCCCGCAGGAGGTGAGAAGGGAAGGGAAATCTGACCCATGGCCACCTAGAAAACCACGTTTTCACCACTGCCATTTGTGAGACGCTTTTCCTGGGAAATTTTATTACTCTTTCCTGACTACCTAACACATGCCAGGGTTTGGAGAGTTAAGGAAATCCCCCACTGTGTAAGCTTTATTTTACTCTTAAAAGTGAGTTTCTAGCCCTTCCTGTTTCTCAACTCCGGTAGCTTTGTCCACAGAAGCACACCACTGTGCAGCTCAGCGAAGACAACCCCAGAATGAAAGGTGTAAATTACGTCACTCCAATGAGGCAGAAACTTCAAAACTGTTTTAGTTCTGAAGAGTCTAAAGGTGGGAGGGAGATCGCTAGAATTCTCCTGAAACCTGACTTTCTTTAACCCTTTAGTTCAGCTGAATCATTCGTGGTTTAGCAGCGCTTTTCAAGGGCGTAACATTGAACCTGATCAGCAACTAGGAGAATGGCCTTTGATTTCACATTCGTCTCCTGACCTCTTGGCATGTGGATACTGCAGCTCTAAATCACAGACCACAGCAATGAAATGCTGAACAGTACCTTCCACCACGGTGAAAAAGGTAGAATTTCTAGCCTGAAGGAAGTGGGTGTGTTGGGAAGGGTGGTTGTGCAGAAACATTTGAATAAGTGCATTGTTTTTAGTTTTTTTTAAGATTGTATTTATTTTTTAGAGAGAGGGAGAGAAACACTGATGTGGGAGAGAAACATTGATTGGCCACCTCCCACATGCCGCCCCAACCTGGGACCCAGCCCACAACCCAGGCATGCGACCAGGAATATAGAACTGGCTACCCCTTGGCCTGCAGGACAAGGTCCAATCCACTGAGCCACACCAATCTGGGCTAAGTGCATTGCTTTTAAATCAAGGTCAGATATCTCTACAAAAGGTCAGGGATTTGCCTAGGAACATTTCTGCTCAGAAAGCTGGTAGAGTCCTACATGTAACAGTGATCTTTAGTGCCAGGCTGCCTGGCTTTGATTCTTGACTCTGCCAACAGTGAGCCCCCTGACCCTTAGGAAGTCACTTTCTGTCCTCTGTTACCTTAACTGTAAATAAGCATCATAGTAACTAACACTTAACTCACAGGTTTTTATAAAAACTCAATGGAAAGTTCAGAGAAAATATCAGGTATACAATAAGCACTCAATAACTGTTTGCTATGTTTAGCCACATTGAATTGCCTTGTGAATAGTCTAGAATAAGATGTACTTTTATTCTAAAGTATTCACTGTGGTTACTTTTTTTAAAGGTGTACCTCTAATAACATTACGTTTCTCATAAAGTTAGAGTAAAGATTAAATGAGTCAATACAGGTAAGGTCCCTAGTACACAGTGGGCGCTCAATAAATGTTACCTGAGACTGACCACCTCAAACAATATGTGACTACCTCTAGGACAACATAGGAAGATCATTCAAAATATCTGTTGTTGTTATTTTATAAGAGGTGTAGCCCTCAGTCCTTTCTGCCTATTTGGATCCAAATATAGGTTTTGGTTCTAATAAATGAGTTACGTTAAACCCTGAGTTCATGAGGTCATACTTGAAGGAATCATAGTCAAATGTTGGCTGTTTGTGTTGAAAGAGGAATCTATAGAAAACACACCGGTTCCCCTAAGAACTTATTGCACCCGTCCCTCCCTTCTGCAGAGGGTCTGCACACCGAACCCACGGGGCAGTGGTGTGCCAGAGCCCGCTCCAGCCGGCTTGCCAGAATTGGGTTTGTGTATTTCCTCCTAACTTGTCCTTTGGCGACTCCTTCCTGTTCAAGTGAGAGGCCTGAAACTGGTGATGGTGAGAGTGCTCACACCACAAAAACCTGCCTGTGCTACACATCAGAGATGTCTTTCCTGGACAGCCATTTGTTAAATATTTACTAGCATACATGGCGTGGCGGTGCCAGAAACTTTGTTCCTTCGTGGATGCATCTTCTTTCCAGAGACCCTCTGCAGGCTAGAGACCATCTGCCACCCCTGCTGCTGGCTTCCCGGTGGGGGGCCTGTTACCATCTGGCCCTCTGCAGAGCTGGTCCTCGATGGGCTGCCCGCCTTGTCCCCGAAGGAGGAGGCAGGATGGCTCTCTCAGCACTCTCTCCCCTCAGTCACCACTACACAAACACACAAGTGGCACAGACACAAGTCACTTTCTTTACTATGGGGCAATACACTTCCGGAAAGAAACTACAGCAAACGAGGGACAATGGCTAAAACTGAAGTCAGCCTGGACTTTCTCTATGGGTCCAGAGCCCATCCCCAGAGAGAAAAGTACATCCCCTGCCCTGGGCAAACTCCACACATACTGCCCCCTCAGGGGAAGGGATCTCACTCTCAGAATGCTTCCTGAGAGCTGCAGCTCATCCCTGCCCTACAGCCTTCAGCAGAATGGACATGGAGGTTTATTGGCACCTCTCAGCTTGGGTGGGGGGACAGTGGAAACATAAGGGGTACCTGTAATCGCATGGGTGAGGGTGGGCGTGAACCCTTGAAATCAGGTTTGCTTTACAACATTCCCACCAGGAAAAGAGATCCAGAACTACCAGTTTTCATATTCGTTTTCCCTTAAAGTACATACAGCTCTAAAGGAGAAATGTTAATTTTTCTCAGAAATAGTACAATCTAAAGCAGTGGTTCTTAACTCTGGTTATACCTTAGAACCACGTGAGAAGTTTTTTTTTAAATGCTGATGTCTGGGCTTCACCCAGAGCCGGGTTTGTTTTAAGGCTCGCCGGGTGAACCTGGTGTGCGCTCAGGTTTGGAGACGACCAGCCGGCATCACCGGGAGGACGATGCTTCCCTCACCGGCAGGCTCGGTCTCGGTCTCCGTGCGGTGGGTCTCCACTCCCATGTCAGGGCCCTCCCCTGATTGCCAGCACAAAAAAAAAAAACTGGTCTTGATTGAATTCTTTTAACTCCGAAGTCCTGCTCTGATTGGGTTGGGAAGGAGGGGAGAAGATTACCAATGCTCCCACCATGCATGACTAAACCCAGTCACTCCCCTTGACATTCATCCTACCTAGTGATTCAGATGTGAATTCAAACTTTAACCACTAAAAGGTAGCATAGTTAATCCATTTGAGTTTTATCTCTTTTTCACGTCTTTTTCTCTTTGAGGCCCTGCCTGTCACAATTACAAAGCAAACCACTAGAAGAGAGCAGGCAGGGGGTGGGGGGGGGACCCTGAAGACCTGGTTAATTAACACCTTGAATCATTATCACGGTTACAAGTGACTGTCCTTCACCAGAATGCATCTGCCCTTGGCCGGACAGATGGTGTGTTTATATCTATCGACACCTTTCCCAGGACATGAAATGTCACTGGCCCTGGGCACCCCAACAGAATTTGCCTTGTTCCAGTTCCACTGACAACTCCCTGTGGATATTTCTGTAGCTATTCCTCCGAAACCAGTAAGAATTTCTCCTCCCAAGACCTTGACCCAGAATTCCCTGACTGGGCCAGTGAGTTCACTAAGGTCTCCAGCGCCTCCATTCCCTTCCACGACGAGCACAGCCCAGATTCAAAGTGACCAACAGGGAATGGGGTGAGGGGAGAGATCGGGGTTTGTCCAAAATGGCCAGAATTGAATTGAAGTGGAGAGGTCCTACTGGGGTGGCTCAGAGTGGAAAGAGCCAGATGACCAAGTTGGAGCAGAGTCTAGAGAAAGAACAGAAACTAAAGATGGGAACCCCGAGGTCCAGAAGGGTAAGTGGGACTGAAAATGAGAAACGTCGCTGCAGGTCGGAATGAGGTCCGTTCAGAATGGCAGCCGCGGCAGATGGCACTAGGCTCACAAAAACAAGGCTGGGGGCCTGTCCAACACAGACTTGAGTCACTGTCAGTTGTCAACATACTCTCTCATTTCTCTGAAAACTGATTTCACTTCTGGGGAAAAAAAAATGAAAATTTCCCATCATTGTGATGACTGAGGTATAAATACTGAAAACAGATTCATACTTGTGGAGACAAATTCAAGTGTTTTGTTTCCCACGTAAAATTTAAACAAAACGCAAAATAAAAACATTTCAGCTTGGAACGCAGTCTGAGTTCCCCAAATGTTTTGAAATGGTTTGTCAGATATTTAGATCCAGCCCCAAACCTAAAGCATGTTTGGTTAGTCCTTAATTATTAAAATTTGGGTACATTTGAAGGAAATTTTATCCACAAATTTCTGATCTGTGTGCATTCAACTCATCCAAACCGTATTTGAATGCTACTTCCTTTCAAGGCATCTTTACAGAACCCCAAACAGGAAGTTCCCTTTACCAAAGAGTAAACAAATGGAAACACCCAGCTCTTCTCATTTGCTGGGATTTGACTAGACCAAAGAGTTTGATTGAATTCAAAACCTGGCAAAACCCAGCCCTCCCTGCCTTCCAGACTTACTCTATTATGTGTAAAAAGCCTCTGAGTGCTCACAGGAGAAAGCAGTTCAATGTATCCTTGCTTTGCATACCAAGCTTTGTTCATATCAAACAGGAGCGGAAACTTTAAAAGGATGAAAAGTTTCTGTTTTTTCCATTGTTTCAGTCTCGGTTTCTCATGGGATTTCTCGGCACGAAGCCACGGGTGTCATTTTGCTGGAGTCTCTTGAGGAAGAGACTCACTCTCCTAGGAACACCCTGCAGGCTTTTATTCATTTACGGTGGTGCCTGCAACAGCAGTCATTTATTTTCGCCATAAGTTGGAGTGATCGTGTGAACTGCCTTGTTACGTTTGAAGAGAAAGTATATTAAAAACCCTCAAGTGTTTTCCCTGATAGCTAACTCATTAACTTTCTTTCTTTCTTTAGTTGTTCAGCTTTTCCACTGGGGACAGATAACCTGGGAAATGCCGGCATTGCAAATACTGGTGAGTCTCAGTAAAGATTGCTTAGATTGACCAGACGACCATAAACCTTTGAATTCTTAGTCAGTTAGAAACTACACAAGATCCAAGCACAAAAACATTGCATGTAAGTTCAAGAGGTAGTAAGAAATGGCAACATCAGAGAACCAGCCAAAAGGCTGAAAGGAAAGGAGGCACAAGGATGATGAGTATGAAGTAACAGATTCTTTATCAAGAGTGATTATTTGTTTAAGCTCCAACAATGGAAAGGCTCTATTTTAATCAAACCTAATGCAGCAGATTGATTTTGTTAATGGCTCCAATGTTGACCTTCCCTGTACCCACACAATTGCCCACGCCACTTCTCAGGGCCGTGCCTCCCGGCAGGGATGCCCCATACCTAGATCCTTGTTTAAAAATCAGCTTTGTTGACTTGTGATTTGTATACAATAAAACACACCCATTTTGAAATGTATAGTTTGATGAATGTGATAAATATGCACAATTGGATAATCACTACCACAATCATGATACAGAACATTTCCGTCCCTCAAAAAGTATCCTTATGCCCCTGTGCAGTCAGTCTCATCCCACCATCTCCAGCCCCGGGCAGTGACCACTCTGGTTTCTGTTCTTACAGCGAAGCTACATTCTCCTACATTTTCATATACATCGAGTTGTACAGCATGTAGTCTTCCACATCTGGCTTCTTTCACTTGGCATAATGCCTTTGAGATTCACCAGGTTGTTGCACGTGTCAGTAGTTCATCTCTTTTTGTTGCTGAGAAGTATTCCATTGCAAGGAAATACTGCAATTTGTTCATACCTTCACCAGTTCATAGATTTGGGGGTTGTTTTCAGCTTTCAGCTTCTGAAAATGAAGTTGCTATAAACATTTATGTACATATCTTTGTGTGGACACATGTTTTTATTTTCCTTATGTAACTACCTAAGAATTGAACAGCTGGGTCATATGATAAGTGTACATTTAATTTTATGAAAAACTCACAGACTGTTTTCTGAAGGACTGTACCATTTTCCGTTTCTCATCAGTAGCAGGAAGGTAGTTTCGGTTGTTCCATATCCTCACCGACACATGGTGTTATAGGTGTTTTTAATTTTAGTCATTCTAGTGCATGTGTAGCAATATCTCATTGTTTTTAAATTTCACTTCCCTAATGGTGAATGATGTTCAGCATTTTTTCGTGTCCTTATTTTCCATTTATGTATCTTTTTTGGTAAACTGTTCAAATCTGTTGCCCAACTGTTTCTCCTTTACTAAGCAGTATTATAAGAGTTTTTGATATATTCAAGTCCTTTATAATGTATATGTTTTACAATTATTTTCTCCAACCTGTGGCTTGCCTGGTCATTTTCCTGGCAGTATCTTTTAAAGAGCAAAAGTTTATCATTTTGAAGAAGTCCAGTTTATTGATTTTTATCTTTCAAGGTTTGTGCTCTTTACATTCTAAGAAATCTTGGCCTACCCCAGTTAAAAATTTTTTTTTTTGCACATTGTCGTTATAGTTTGTACATGTCTTTTCAATTTAGTGCTCTGAGTTTCTTCGGATAAAGACCCAGAAGTGCAGGTGCTGGGTTCTTCTTTGTCTCTCGTTAGAGCCTTTGTTTTAAAGTCCACTTTGTCTGGTGTAAGTATTGCTGCCCTGGCTTTGTTTTGTTTTTGTTCTCACGAAGTACCTTCTTCCCTCCCTTTACCTGCAGACGCTGTGTGTCCTTGCATCTGAAGTGAGTCTCGACAGGCAGCCTATGTGAGGGCCTTACTTTGCCATCCATTCAGTCGCCATATGTCTTTTGATGACAGCATTTAATCCATTTGCACTTAAAGTAATTATTGATACATATGTATTTATTGCCATTTTATTATTCACATTTACCTTTTTTTCTTCTCCTTCTTAAAGAAGACCCTTTAACCTTTCTTATAATACCGGTTTCACATCTGGCTTTTTATCAAGATAAACTCCCATCTACTTCTAGTTTGCTGAGTTTTTATACTAAGTGAGTGCTGAATTTTGTCCAGTGTTTTATCTGCATGTATTGAGATGCTCATTTACTGTTACTTGTTCAGTCTAGTAATATGATGAATCACACTGATTTTTTTCATGTTAAACCAACCCTGCGTTCTTAAGATAGACATCACTTGGCCATGATGCATTACCCTTTACTACACTGACAGATCCAACTCCCTCAAATTCTGTTTGACAATTTTTGGGTTATGTCATTGAGAGAAACTGGTCTTTGTTCTCTCTTCTTGTAATGTCTTTGGTTTTTTGGACCAGGGTAAAGTTAGTTTCATAAAATGAGTTGGGAAGTATACCCAGTTGAATCAGTAATAGTTATCCCTTAACACTAGGTTCACTAGGGAAGCCATTGATGCCTGGAATTTTATTTGTGAGAAGGATTTTAAGTATAATTTCAATTTCTTTAATACTATAAATATAGAATTATTCATAGTATCTGTTTCTGCTGGAATGAGTTCTGGTAATTTGTGTCTTTCTAAGAATTTGTCCTATTACCTAAATTGTTGGATTTATTGGCATAAAGTTGTTGATAATATTCCTCTGTGATTTTTTTTTATGAGGAATAAATGACAGAGGAAAAATTTGCTTTTAGGCACACTTATATATGAATTTTGACAAACTCATGCTGTCATATAACCACCATCACAGTCAAGACATAGAACATCTACATCACCCCCAAAGTTTTCTCATGATCCTTTGGAGACAGGGCTGTCCCTCCAAGTTCGGGTCCCTTGTAGCCAATGATCTGACTTCCATTCCTGCAGATTTGCTTTTTATACACTGTCCACTCTCACACAAATGAATCTACCTTCTTTCAACTTAGCATGCTGTTGTACATGCCAGCAGTCCACTCCTTTTCATTCCTGAGTAGTATTTCATGTTATATATCACAGGTGGCGAACACAAGACCCGCAGGCCAGATCTGGCCCTCCACCTTGTTTCTACCCAGCAGCAGCGCCAAGCTCTCGCTTCACTGTTAAGGAGTAGTTACATTTATACAGTCCTAAATTACATTTGGCCCTTTGAAGGCAACAGCGAGGCTGATGTGGCCCCTGGTGAAAATGAGTTTGACACCCCTGATGTAGATGTACCGTTATTTAGGTGTTCACTAGTCAAAGGAGATTTGGCTGGTTTCCAGCTTTGGCAATTGTGACTAAAGGTACTATACAATT
Organism: Macrotus californicus; assembly: GCA_007922815.1. Classification (NCBI taxonomy): domain Eukaryota; kingdom Metazoa; phylum Chordata; class Mammalia; order Chiroptera; family Phyllostomidae; genus Macrotus; species Macrotus californicus. The sequence goes on from VMDR010002455.1 coordinate 18,912, forward strand.
TCTGCACAGGTTTTCACGAAGACATATGCTTTCATTTATCTTGGGTAAATATCTAAGAGTTTTTGCATTATGTTTTTTGAAGTTCTCTTATTGGTATGTACACATGTAGAGTTATGCTTTCCTGATCAATTTAATCCTCTCTCATTAAGAAATGTCCCACTTTGCCTCTGGTATTATTTCTTCCATTGTAGACCAATATACTGAGTTCATGGAATGGTCTGTTTAAAAGCCCCAGAGGTTTCTGGCCGGTCTCTCACCCAGAGGAGTGACTGAAATCAACGTTATACGAGTCATCTTAGACCAGGGCTACAAAGCCAGGCTGGCTGGAATCACCTTCAGATCAGAGCCTAGCCAAAGAGAAAGCCACTTGGCAAGAAAGCACTGGATTGCCTTAAAATATTTTCAAATATCACAGTTTTGAATCTCCTCAAACCAACAGGAAATTAAAATTTATTGAAAACTACTATATCAAGGCTCACAAACCGGAACGAGTCAGAAATGAGATGATGAAATGTCAGGACTGATTTGTGAGGTTTCGGTTCGTGAACTTTTTTGTTACTGCCTATCTTTTCCTCTCTTCTGTCTTCCTCAGTTTTTTCTGAACTCTTCAGAAATTCATGTAAAGCATGCCTGGCTATGCCCATGAGTTCTACAAACATTGAGGAAAAAAATCGTCCTATTGTCTTTCCGTCATTCCTGTCTCCCTCCTTTTTCTTTTCCTCTCCTCTTCTATCCCCCCTTCTCTCCTCCCTGTCACTAAACATTTATTTATCAAGTGCCCTCTATGTATAAGGTACACTGGTATAGTCACAAGCTTTTAATCACGGCCCACAGTACTGTCAAAACCCAGTGTGCATGCTCCCCTCCCCCACCTCCCATCTTCTCTCTCTCACCTAGATTGAGGACGGCCCTGTATCTGCTCACAGAATAGGGCACACCCATGCCTGGCCTCATCCCCAGCAGTGCTAACCCAATTGCGGAGCAGAAATCACACACCATTTTCTAAATTGCCCAGGTAATTTTAATATGAACTCAGGGTTGAGAGGCATTCAACTTAACAGTATTTACAGTCCATGCATCTCCCTTCCTGGGAAACCAAGAATAAAATATTGAAGGAATTGGCCCCAAGTCACCCAGGAGCCAAGCCTGGAGTCCTGATGTCCTGCAGGTCTCCACACCCGCCCCTGCCTGCCTCAGGAGGCTGAATATACAGGCAGTGCCCTCTGCTGAGCATGTCCTGGGAATTTCTGCCTTCTCTTTTGCTGTAGTTTTTCAGTACTGTGCCTACCAATAATATCCCTGCTATTAGTGGTTCTCAATAAATTTTACACTCTTAAGAGCCTACAGTGTGCTCACTAATAGCTGGGAAGCATCTTAATAGAGACCCAGCCTTTTTCAGCTAATCGGCCTTAGTCATTTCCTCTGGTTAAACTGGCTGAGACAAAACACAGAGTGGGGCTTGTCCTTTCTGTAATTAGTAAGACTGTGAGGAAGTGCAGGTGATGTGACTTCCAGGCCTGTTCCCTACGGGGAAGAACCAGGCTGACAGCAGAGAGGAGATGAGAGCGCACACAACTCCCTCTGTTGATGTCCAATTACCGGACTGGCCTGCTAACAGCTGACATGTCTGGTTCAGACATTGTTGCTCAGGCTAAGGTTTGGATTCCTTCAAACAATCCACACATAGAGAAAAGAAAACACCAACGTGATTTTCTTTGACACTTTTCCCCAAGTTCCTTTTCCATTATTATTGTTAGAAATTCCAGAAAGAAAAACACTGAATTAAGCATTACATACATTCCTCTCTTGAAGAGAATTGGGTGTGTGGGTTTGGGGTTTATAATGAAAGGTTTTTTTGTACCAAGTTACTTGGTAACCCGGGAAAAGCCACAGAAACTCCATGGCTAGCTTCTCTAGCTATTAAATGGAGTCAACATTTCAAAGGCCAGCTTACTAACTCTAGCCTTGCTTGAATGTTCCTGATTGAACGTTAGGATGATTCAGTCAGATGTGGACTCTCCTCAGTACATGCTAAAGAGAGCTGGAATGTCAGTCAGGGTCCCAGCAGGAAACAGATGGCACACTCATGACGGGTGGGTGAAGAGACTCCACCGATGGACCATTTGCAGGGGTGTGGGTCAGCCTACAAAGGATACCAAAACACCCTGGGGCTAATAGCTGTGTGGGATTCCCATCCTCAAGCCTGAAAGGACAAGGAGAGGACATGTTTCCCAGATCAGATGAGGCCTGTCATCATAGGATCTGTAGAGGGATGCAGCCACTGCCAAGCCTGATTCGAGGGATGGGGAGCAAATAGCCCAAGCTCACTCTCCCCCACCTTGTCAATTCCCGCTGGGCCTCCCTTTGGCTGAGCCCAGCAGGAAATGAGGGCAAAGGAGCCCAGCTGAAGCAATCCATGCAGGGCAGAGGGCAGGGTGAAGAGGGGCTAGAGTGGATCCAAGGAGCAAACAGATTATCCAGCAGAGACAGATAAACAGCCCCACAGTCCCCTCGAAAGGACAAATCCCAAAATAGACACCCACGGTATACACAGCTCCTTCAGCATCATGTCAGGATGAGTAACTATTAACCATAACTACGCATGCAAAAGCACGTGGTCAACCTAAAGACCTATACGAGGGGGGACCCCCAAACCCAGGGATTTTATTTAAAAACTGTGTATTTATTCTTACATGTTTAAACTTCAGTCACCTTTAAAATACTCTCCATTTGATGCAACAGACCTATTGAGACTTTTTTCTACTGCTCAAAACAGTTTTTGAACTTACCGGTTTTGAACCCTTTTAGTACTTCTGCTGTTTTTTGTTTCACCTCTTCCGCATCAGCAACATATTTCCCTTTAAGGACTTTTTTCAGTTGGGGAAACAAAAAAAAGCCGCTCAGGTTGAGATTGAGTGAATGGAGTGGGGTAAGGCATGGGGGTCATGCAGTTTTTCATCAAAAACTGCTGAACGCTCAGTGTGATGTGGGCAGGTGAACTAATAAATCACCCATCATGAAATGGGCAGTTTTGTTGAAGGAATCTTCAAAAACAAATTCACTGAAGCCGAACACCACATCTCACCACAACACCAGCTGGTGCACTGATTCAGATGGGTTCCTAGAACACTCACAAAATGGGGGAAGCCTGTACTACAAGGGGCCCACCCTCTAGAAAATACTTCCTATTTTTTGGTGTCCCCATAGTACATATTTCTGTTATTACTATTATTATTATTATTAAAAAAGGACTTACACAGCTTTACAGCCATTGGATGTCAGGGACAGAGCAAATAAAACAATTCGGCAACTGTCAGATGCAGAGGGTGTTTATCAGGCTGCCTCCACCCTGTGCTGCATTTGGCTCCATCTGTAACACCAAGTGGCCTCCCTGGAAATTCCAACAGCCTAAGCTACGGTCACTCTGCCTGCTCACTGTTGATTCACGGTCACTCTGCCTGCTCACTGTTGATTTTCCTCTCCCCCCAGCTCCTGCAGGATGGAATGTCAGCTGAGTGGCAGGGAGCCTGCTCACCAAGGGGCTGGATGATTGCTTTGGAAACCCATCCCTCTACTGGAATTTAATAAAAACCACCCACCAGACTCAGGGTGGGGGCATTTGCTCTTTAAATAATGCTTTTCTTTAAGGAAAAAAAATATCTATCTGTGCCAATAAGAGGGAGAAAGAATCTAGTTATACCAAAATGGAAGAAAAAATGTTTTTAATTTGTAACTTTGCTAATTTCATTCCCTTGCTTAAGACTCTTTGATGACTATCATTGCCAAGGGAGGGTGTTCCCAATGCTTGAGACTGAGCTCTGCCCCACTTTTTCTACCGAACTCACATCGCTCTCCCTCAGTTACTCTTCTTCCATCAAAGCGACTGAGTCAGAGGATATTTCCCGGGCAGTTCCAGGTGTGTTCCCACACACCTGCTTTAGACCAGTGGTTCTTAACCCAGGGCAATTTGCCAGTATCATTTGGCAATATCCACAGACATTTTTGGTTGTCACAACTGGGGGTGAGGGGGCGGTTGCTATGGGTATCAGTGGGCAGAGTCTACAGATATTGCTAAGCATCCTACAGTGTACAGGAAAGCTTCCCACAACGAGGGGGTTAGGCGGCAACAAATGTCAACGGTGCTGAGATTGAGAAACCCTGGTCAAGACTATGCCTGGACGTCTTCCCACTGCCCACATCGAAATCCCGTCCATTCATCAACATCTAGATGCAGACTGTCCAACAGAGTAGCCACTCACCACGTGTGGCTATGGAACCTGGGAAATGTGGCTGGTCCCCACTCGGGTGCGCAGTGTCCAACACTCACAGGCTCTCAAAGACTTAGCGTGAAAAATGGAATGTTAGATGTCTCATTAATCATTTTTATATTGATTACACGTTGAAATGATAATATTTTGGATATTCTGGGTTAAATAAAAACATTATTAAAATTAATTTTACCTGTTTATGTTTACTTTATCAATGTGGCTACTTAAAAATGTGAAATTACATAAATGGCTAAATTATGTTTCTATTTACACTGGTCTAGACCAGGGATTGGCCAAACAGTGAATATTTTAAGCTTTGGGGGCCATGTATTATCTGTCACATATTTCCTATTTCTCCTTTTCTTCCTCTCCCTTCTCCTTCAGCCTTTTATTTATTTTTCTATTTTTATTTTTTTATCCTCACCTGAGGACTTTGTTTTCATTGCTTTTGGAGAGAGAGGAAGGAAGAAGAGAGGAAGGGAGAGAGAAAAATATTGATTGGCTGCCTCCCCCAGGATGGACAGGGAATCGTATGTGCCCTGACTGGGGATCAAACCCGTGACCTAGGTAGGTATGTGCCCTTGAATTCTTGCCCAGAATTGAACATGTAACTGAAAGGTTATGTTCCAGCCAACTGAGCCACACTGGCCAGGGCCTACTCCTTCAAACTTTTTAAAATATAAAAATGTTTCTCAGCTCTAGGGCTGTATAAAAACAGGCCTTGTTTTAGATTTGGCCTACAGGCCGATTCATGGAGACCAATGAGCTACAGAAGTATCTTTCTTTCCTGTTTCTTTCACAGTGAACTTGGACTTTGCCACATCCTTCCTCCTGTAAATTGTAGGACCTGCATCTCAGCCCTTTCTCAATCTATCGGCTCCTGGGGAGTTGAGGCTACCTTTCCCAAATACAGACCCTCACACCAGGCATGGCACAACCAAGGAGTGAGGCTTCCAACTACAGCCAGTTACAATGACCTCCGTGACCTTCCATTTTCCTTAGCTCTAAGTGGGGCGGATGGTAGGCCCCAACTCAGGCAGTGAGCACGAGGCTGGATGGAATGATAGACAGACAGAGCACTCAGCACTTGGCTGGGAGTCGCTGTGCTTCTCATTATTATCATTATTATTTTTCTGTATTATAATTATTCAAACTGAAGTGCTGAGGTTATAGAAGTGAAAGAAATATGAAAATGATTCTCGTTATTTTTCTAGTTGTCACACTTATGGTTTTAAAACCCAAGTATTTATGAATTGAATGATAAAGTCTATAGAATTATGGTGTACTGCTTCCAAAAATCGGATTGTTTTTCCAGGGAGTTACACACACGCACGGATGTGTATATGTTGGCAGCTCAGAATTAACAGAGCATTTTTTTTAAGTTCTAAATTCCTCTCAAATGGGAACGAAGTGTTCTCCTGACCCTGCATACACTCCATATTACTGTCGACATGTGCAACTAATTGATGATCTATAAGTCAAAACTGTGACCAATGCAAAAAGCCTTTCGCAAAGCTTGCCTGGGTTTGACTGACCCTTCTTAATGTATTTCAGATTAAGACTAAGTCAAGCCACCTTTTAACTGTTCAACCGCGTATCAAACAGTAGCAGTGAGTATTTATCAAACATTAAACAATAACATGATCAAATAACATGTTTACCAGCAAAAATCTGATTTAGAGCGTTTTAGAAATTGCATTTGGATTTTTTTTAACCCAGATATTTTTGAGAGGTACAGAGAGGACTAGGTTGACAGGATGCAATTTGATTCGTTAAAGTAACCCTTTGAGTCAACAAATCCAATTATGACCATCTGAATATCTTTGTAGTAAAGGGAATGACATGAAGAAACCACAGGAAGAGGCAACACAGTGTTTTCATAGTGAAGAATTCGGGCCCTGGCACAGACCTGAGTCTGGGTCCTGGCTTGGCCTTTTACTCTTTGGATGATGCTGGGCAATTACTCAACCTCCCTAAGCCTCAGTCCTTATCTTTGAAATGGGGACCATAGAAGCTTCCTTGTAAGGGAACTCTTGTGGGGATTAAATGCAATTCAGCGAAAGAGAAGAGTCTGGCACGCTGCACTCTCTCTGTTTCAGACATTAGGAACAAAAAGGGTGCACGATGTATAGTCTAGACAAGTAACAATACCATTTTTACATTAAATTATATAAAGGTGATGGCTTGACAGCCTACTTGTGTGTTTACTAACTGGCCTAGCTGGTGTTCTTCAACAGAATGGTTAAATAAATCCCTGCTCTACCCGCACTGGAGCCAACTACGCAGACTGCCCGTGTGAGAAGCTTGCGGCAAGTCAACAAGCACATTCCAACGTGGGGCTCATACACAGCTATTTGCTTTCTTGGCCCAGCATCTCAGTTCTGGGGCCAGTCCTCCCAGCTGCCAGTCACAGCTACCTGTCACCAAATTCTAGTTGCATTCCCTCCCAAGAATGATGGCTTAACTCTTTGAGATTCGCCCAGCGCAGAGCCTACAGCTTCTGTCAGACCACCCTAATGTGCTCTCCAAATTGGGTAAAACCTACCTAGCTATTTTCACAGAATGTGGTAAAGTCAAGCAAAGAAACAGAAACTTCATTCCTAAAATACAAGTTTGTTCACTTAGGATCCATGTAACTCCCCACACAGACTTGGTGTGATAGGTGTGTCTATATTGTTAAAGCATTAACAGCCTTGAGGATGATGCTTAGTTTCCAGCTCTTTTTCCATTGATGCCTCCCACACATCTCGAGCTCCAGGTCAGACATCCGCGTAGCTGCGGGAGTTTTCACCCACACTTTGGAAAGCTGTCCTCCCACACCTGAAGTCACAGGCGGACCAGGCCAGCCCCGCATCCCTGATCAAAGTAGGATGTGACCATGAGGCAATCGAATATCAGTGGTGATACTCTCACTTGTCCTCCAGCCCAAGAATGCTCTGCAGCAGGGGAGGGAAAGGTGGCTATTGACTCAGGGCCCTCACGGTGCTAGGGCAGGCGTCCAGCGATCTGTGTGCATTGCCTCATTTAACCCACAGCAAACTTCAGGATAAGCCGCTCTTCTACCCATTTAACAGCTGAGGAAGTGAGGTTCAGGGAGGTTAAACTGCTTGCCTGAGGTCCTGCAGATCTTAAGTGGCAGAGCCCAACCCAAGTCTGACCAGTGTGTTCACACTCAGACAGCAGCGGCGGCAGCAGGCCAGGAGAAGGTGTGCCAGAACTGTCCCTGGACGGCCACCTGTGTCAGGTCACCATGACTGGGTCTTTGTTCCAATGCTGAATGCGCTTATACACACACACACTACAGGGTGCCAGAGGAATATGGCTGTTCTGTTCTGCTCTGAGTTAGAGCACCAAAGTCCTCTGCTCGCCTCGAATTCACTCTGAGCCGAGAGCTGGCCGGGCCTCAGAGACCCAGGGCCGTCCATCACTCATGTCTCGGGTTTGCTCCTCAGAGAGCTGGAGGTGACCACAACTGCCTTGGCACAGTTCCACTGTGAGGGAGTCACAAAACTGGCATTTAAGTCCGGAGCGGAAAAAACACCCCAAGCTTGTTCGTTTTTCTGACAGGTGCTGGAGCCCATGAAAGGTCAGATTCCAGCTTGCAGTCACATCCTGGCTTAGCCGGCTCCAGGCACACAAAGGCCTGTCTGTCTCACCCGAGCGCAGGGAGTGGGGACCCAGGCCAACGGCTTAAAATGGCGGCCTGATGGCCCGCGCCTGCTGATCCGTTCCTTCACGGGCATTGGCCTCAATGAAGCATTGGGAAGCCCAGCTGCCAAGGATGTGTGAAACAGGCAGAATGAAGAAGAATGCAGGCTTTTTTCTGATTTGTAATTGCAAGAGATATTAACCCCCCGGCGGCCCATGAATCCATGCCCCTGATAGCCAGCCTGCCGTGGCTCATTTGTAAAAACCCTGGGACGCTTCTGTTTCATGTTCAAAGCCTGGCTGGGCTGTAAAATTGAGTGAGAGCTGTCCCTCCAAGCCCCAGCAAGGATGTTGGGAAATGAAGGAGTTTGCTCTCTTCCTTGCTGATGCATCAGGGATAGCTCAGAATTGCGGTGTTATTGGAAAAGAGGGTGTGTGTTTAAATGCACGTAGCCACAGGCTTTCAACTGGGAATGTTTGTTTTCGCAGCCTTTATGAAAACATCCCCCAATTCAAAATGGCTTCAAGGACCCACAGTCCTGTGTTTTAAGTTCCCCATCAGCAGCTGTAGGCTGAGGGTCTTTTAACAGCTCTAACTTCCTCAAAAAACCCTCACTACCAGCTCTCCTGCCTTCTCTAGCCTCCCCCACCTTCCCCATAACTCCACACCAAACCGTGATGCCGACGGGAAGCCAAAAGGGATGGTGGCTACTGCACGTCACCCTTGTAAGGAAACATGGGAGATCTTGATCTTTTAAGAACTTTATTTAAAAGCTTCTGTTAAATAACAAGCTCAGAGTACCAATATTTTTTTTAAAAAAAAAGAGATAATAAACTCGCTATGGAATAAAAAACAGTTCTTTTGAAATAATTTTTTCCCCACCAGTTGAGACTCTCGCCTTGACAAGATTCTCAGTAAAAGAAACCAAGCTGGGGACCAAGGTCTGGCCCCAGGTCCTAGCTGTGCCACATTGTTTTTCCGGGTTAAAATGTGTTCAGATCCAGGCCACAGGGCCCCCCAGCAGCGAGGGGAGCACCAGCAAGAGACCGACTGTAAAGCTCTTCCTTTGCCCACCTTGTGTCCTAGATGTGTTCCCAAAAGCCCAGTCTCTGCCACATTCAGCCATGAAGGTTCCATCCTATAAACTTTGCCACGGGTTTGACTCAATGAGCGTTTGCTAGCAGCCTCTGTGAGAAAGGCGAGGTGTCCTCAAGGCCTGCCCCACAGCCACTCCTTAACTGAGTCTACCTCCCACTGAGGAACAGACACAGCCCTAATAAGCATATTGGTGGTCACGCCTATGTGTACACATTGTGCTAAGATCTTTATTATCATGCTCATAGGGTTCCCCACTACTCTGTGAAGTCCGTAGGATTTATTCTGTTTTGTAGAAAAGGAGCCTGAGGTTCAGAGAGGCCCCCTAGTGCGGTGGAGCCAGCACACAAACCCACATAAATCTGACACCGAACGTCGTGCTCTTAGCCACCATCGTGCAGTGCCCCTCACCCCAGCTAGGGCTACTGGGAATAAATAATCCCCAACGGTCTTTTTAAAGAGCTAGTTTTTAGAAGAAAACACTTTGGTCAAAATAATTATCATTTCATTGAACTTTTAGCACGTGCTGGGCACTGCTAAAAGCTTTGTGTGAGTAAATCTTACACACTCCTGCCTGGGTACTCTGTCCCTGCTTTGTATGTCAGTGGTTTGATAGACAGGAGAGGCAAAGCAAAAGCCTGAGCTCGACCCTAGAGTTAGCGGACCTGGTCCGTGCAGCTGGACTCAAATCGGCAGCATTCAAACAAGCTATTGCTCCATCGCTGTTCTTTGTTATTATCAGAAATAGTAACTGGCATTTACTGAGCATGGAACACCACACACTTCAGGCTCCCCTTCCTGCTAAGATTGTGATCCTGATTTGGGGGGGGGGGGGTGTCAGTTTTCAAAAAATGGGATTCCTGTGATTTCCCAGACTGCCTGGGGCTCCATGCATGTGCACGTGTGTGTGCGTGCATGTGTGTGTTTGCACACACCCACTATGTGTGTCTGTCACACTGCAGGGAGCTTTTCTTCATTTAAACAGCCAATTAAAACCCACTTTGGCACTTAACGCATGGCACTGCTTCTCGGCACTCAGCTGCCTTCCCAGCAGGCCTTTAATTTGATAAAGAGCTTCTAATAACGACTAACAGAGCCCCAGTAAGTTAATTAAACCTTGTCCTTTATTTTGCTTTCAAGGTGTGCCCTCCTTGTAAAAGGCCCAAGGTTTGAGCTTGCCAATGACCTTAGACAATACTCCATGTTTCAATGAGAAAAGTATGTCTGTCATGTCCTGGCAAGTTACACTTAAAGTCTCAATTTCAGCATCATGTCAGGCTTTAACGGAGGCCAGGAGCAGATGGAAAAAACCTCTGCACCCAATTGTATGGAAGCCAGAGTTAGCAATGGAAGATGAGTTTCCTCTGAGAGTATAATGCTGAAAGACGACCTGGCTGTCAGAGCAAACTCCATTTATCCCATTTCTTTAAAGTAATCTGAGAGTCCAGATGGGTTGTATAAACAGAAGAGGAGGTTCCTGGGAGTTCACTAGCTTAATGAAGCCCGTATGTTTAACTCATGTAATAAGTATTTAATCATGCTGATGAAATTCATTTAAACCTCAGCCACACACGCTGTTGCTGAAGCCCTGATAATGCCTTACCTCACTGTGCTAGCAGTACTGGAGCAAGATAGGCGAGACAGAAAGTTGGTGACATTTCACATGGTAAATGGCTTTGGAGGGTGGTACGGGGAGGGGGTGGGGAGCGGGGGATAGTGAGTCATGAGAAACTGACTTGTAGTCCACTGCATCTGAGTTCTAGAAGTTCTATTCTGCATCTGCCCATGTGAGGTGCTGAAGACTGGGTGATAACTCACGTGTCCTCTCTCCTTAATTTCTGAGTGATCGATGCAGAGAAGATACGTCTGTTGGGAAGCTTTCTGCTGCTAGGAACAAAATCTTTACTCGGCCAGATTATGCCACCTGGAATTCTTCCGAATGCACATGAACAGCAGTCCTGATACACAGGGCTGTCAGACTTGGCTGATTCAGCAGCTTGATTGCATCACCAAGGACCCAAGTCCTTTCCCTGTCTCTGTTCTGCAATCCGTGATGTGCTCAGCTGTCTACAGGCCAGCTGCCCTCATGACAAAGGTCGCTGCCAGTACCACAGTGTAGTGCAATATGAGTTACTGCAGACCAGTCATGCCCAGTGGAAAAAAGAGAAGCCACTCATTCCTTCATTGATAAAGAGAACTTTTCTTAAAGTGCCTAATCCCATCCCAGAATGTTTTTTGCTCACAAGCCAAATACTGACAGAGGATGGGATCACCATGATTGACTTAGACTATTGATTCCAAAGTGTTGACAGGGCAATGTCAGACTGGGGCCAGCGCACACCAGCCTGCAAGAGCTAATAGTGTGCATTTCTTCCCAACCCTTCATTCAGTGATCTCATGTTGGTAGCTCAAAATTGGCCATAATGAGCGTATTTACAACACAGAAATTGGCAAATACTACACACGTGGCTTTCTTTTCCTGCAGAGCCAGATGGTAAATATTTACCAGTACATCACTGCAGCAGAGGTACCTTCCTTGAGGCTGGATACCAAAACAAAACTGAGATTCTTTCAGCTACAAAAAAAAAAATAGGGAAATGGACTCAGAACGAGCAATCAGTAATACTTGTGTGAGAGGGGGCTCAGTTGTCCACTCATTTTCTCCAGAAAACACAGCACTTGGAAGCTGAGCAAGATTGAAACACCTTGTGAAAGTGTGGGGAGAACCCAAAGTGGCTTATATGCTAAAAGAATCTGCTCAAGGAAGAAGCATTTGTTTTGTTGGTTGGCCTCACCTTTCGGCTGAAACTGAAAAGATTCTCTAAGAAAGGTCTTAGTTTCCTTTTAACTAAAGTGGTTCTCCACAATCACCTAGGAAAATCCGCTAAAACAGTGAATTCCTGGGAAGATTCCCCAGTAATCTGGTTCAGTGGGTTTGGTGTGGGGACCAGGAAGCTACACATTTTAACAGGTATTGTCCTTCACCCCCCAGTGATTCTGACGCAAGTTGTCTGAAAAGCATTTCCGTGAAGCAAAAGAAAACCTCACCCTTGGTAGTCCAACTCAGAGGTTGGCAAACAGCCCACAAACAGAAAGGTTTTTATATTTTTAAATGGTTTTTAAAAATCAAAAGAAGAATACTGTTTGGTGATGTTAAAATCATGTCAAATTCAAATTTTGGTGTCCATAATAAAGTTTTATTAGAACACAGTCACACATTGTTTGTGTGTTGTCTGGGCTGCCTTCACGCTATGTAAGGCAGAGCTGAGTAGTTACGCTGGCGATCATATGACACAAGGCCTAAAGTGTTCACTCTCTGGCCCTTTACAGAAAAAGCTTGCCAACTCCTGGCCTAACACGTTCCATTTAAATGAAGAACCAGTGGAATGGAAAAGACTTTGTCTGTCAGTCCCTTAATGGAAGGGTTCCTATCTGGTTTAAGTGGAAGCCACCAGCCCGTCAAAGTCTTACAGCCTGGGAATCAGCCTGCAGCTCCATTTCCTTTGGCTCAAGGATGAGCAACAGTGGCCAGGTGTCTTTTCCTTTGAGTGTAGAGAACCCTAGATGGTGTGGAGAGCAGGTGGCAGTGTCTTTCTTAGTAACATGCTCTACCACATACAAAAGCACGGCCATTACCCACAGGGCCTCTCCTCTATACAGCATTTTGTCCTTGGCTTGTCCATGGTCGGAGCAGTGGGGAATGACCTCTGCCCTCCTGCAGCTTACACGTTAGCTGGAAGGAAAACACAGAGATCCTCCAGGCAGGGCAAAATACAGCAGTGGTTCCATTTCAGGGGCTATTCTCACACCATGTCAGAAATGCATTCAACCCTTGGCTACCCCAGGTCAGGGCTCTAAGAAGTTAGTGTCCCCCATGAAAGAAGGACCCACAAAGGAGAGCTTCCAGGACCACGAACCTCTGACCAGGGTTTCTAGAAAGTACCCTTCAATGAGTATTTGTTGGCAGAATGTCCATGATGAACAGAACACAGAATGGGAAGCCAAGTAAGACGGGACCTCAGATGAGGGGGCTGCACAGGGATCAAGGAAGGACACACAGAGAAAATGATATTTGAGAAGGTCTTAAAGGGACAAAAGACACAGAAGCAAGACGGAACAGGACGGGTAAAAAGAATTGTGCATCTTCTGGTGGGGTTGGACTAGGGCAGTTGGGCTGTGAAGGCCAGCTGGGTCGTAGTACAGAAGGTCCTGAATGCCAGGGTCAGAAGTTGGCATTTTAATTCCATGGAAAAGGGGGCAAGAGTTTTTCATGTAAATTTTACACTGAAGTATAATACATACGAAAAGGGGCACCAATCACAAGTGAATTTTCATGAAGTGAGAACATCCAGGTAACTAGTAATTCTACTCCCTGCAACTCCTCAGTCTATAGGAAGTCACCCCATCCAGGGTGGATAATGAACAGTAACAATAATCATTATGACTTACATTTATACAGGATGCGGTGATTTACAAACCATATGCACGTGCATTACTTAAGTCCCCAGAATTGTGTGATGGGTATGATTACTATTGTCCCTGTTTTCCAAAGGCATAAGGCAATACGGTCACGTGAGGATTAAGTAGAAGAATTTAGACTCTACCCTTTGAATCCTCACCTCATTAATGCTGCAGACATTAAAATGACATTGCAGATATATGTTTTTTCACATAGGAATGTAGCCAAAATATATTATGGAGTTAAAAAATAGGCTACAGGACAGGCCTATAGTATATCACGTATGGAAAACATCACAAGGCAGTAGAATACACCAGAGTCACATCACCTATGTTCAAACCCTGGCTCTGACACTAACTGGCTATGTGACTGCTAGGGACTGAATGTTTATTCCTCCCAAAATTCATGCATTGAAGCCATAATCCCTCATGCAACAGTATTTGGAGGTGGGGGTCTTTGGCAGATATTGTCATTAGGATTACGTGAGGTCATGAGGGTGAGGCCCTCATGAGGAAATGAATGCTCTTATAAAGAGAAAGAGATATGAGTGTTCCCTCTCTCTGGTGTGGGGATTTGGTAAGAAGGCAGCCATCTGCAAACCAAAAAGTGGGCTTTCACCCGATCTAGCAGCACCTTGCGCTTGGACTTCCCAGCCTCCAGAAGTATAAGAAATAAATATTTGCTGTTTAAGCCACACAATCCATGGCATTTTTGTTATAGCAGCTCGAGCTGATTAAGACAGGACCTTGGGCAAGTCATGCAAATTCTGAAAGCCTCACTTTTCCCATCTTCAAAATAAATGTAATAAGAATATATACTTCATCTGGCTTCCACGAGGACTAAAGGAGAAAGTCCATGTGTGGTAGGCAGAATAAGAAGGTCCCCAAAATGTTCAGGTCATTGGGATCTTACTGTCAAGGTCTCATCCCAGCCACATAAGTCCAGGTGGGACTGAGGGGTGTGTTCTGAGCCCCCAGGAGCAGAGGAGCCACCACAGCTGCTGGCTGCTTAGAATCACCCTGGGAGTCAGAGGGTCATGCTTGAACCGCTTTATCTGAACAGTCTCAATTTCACTGTTATTTGTAATTTTGACTCATTTACCTAGTGCTCCTTAAATCTGAATCCCCATAACCTTCATGGGAAAAGGCAGTATAATTTACTTATTAAGCACAAAAGCACTGGGGTCTTGGTTCTCTCAGTTGCTGGTCATATGATAACTATCTAGCATCTCATGAAGCTCAGTTTCCTCATCTGCAAAAATTGGAAAATAATGCATTCCTGACAGCTTGTTGAGGGGATTCAATGGGACGATGTAAAGTACTTAGAACAGTGTCCGACAGAGAAAGTGGTAGCTTCATGAGAATGTGCTGGCATACATTACTAATTAATTACCCACAAAATGCCATCGCTGGAGAGCAGGGACACCTGAAACACCCCACGCCCCAGGAGGCCTCAAAGCATCTCAGAGTCTCCAGCCCACACTTGTGCTCAGCTCTGCTGACGGAAGAGGCACAGGCAGGCTGGTGGAGGCCACAAAAGCCACCAGACACCAGAGGAATGGCAGCCACATGCAGCAGTCTTGGCAAAGTCAAAGAACCAGCCCTGGCTTCCCCGAGACCTGACATGTCCCATTGCTGGCTGCTGCATTTGGAGCTGAAACCCAATCAGCCTGGCTTAGGTCAGTTCTCCTGAGTAGAATGCAGAAGGGCTGCTATGGGGTGAGGGTGGGGATCATGGTGCTGGATGGTCTACCCTTCCTCCCCCCACCACCACCCACCAGTGCACAGCAGAGGGGAAGGGGCCTCACCTCATAGGGTGGTTGCGCGTTGCTTTTCACCTGTGATCTTTCATATACACCAGCAACTTGGTAAATGCCCAAGTGCCCCTGTGGACACGGTCTGCCAAGGGACTCTGGCTTCCAAAGTTGGCGAGGCCGGGAGGAACTTCCCAACCTCCCTTCTACTCTGTCTTGGCTGTGCCTCTGCCATGCCCCAGTACCTGAGGACACCAGGTACCTGATGGGGCAAAAGAGTAATGTGGGGCATCTGAGAACAATGGAGAGAGGTGGATGCCATTTCTTTGTTCTCTCTTTGGCCTCCTGGAGCAAAGGGATGATTTTGGAAAAAGCTCACGGCCAGTTCATTGTACAGCACAAGCAGAGCAGGTTCAAGGCACCAGCTGCTTGGTGGCAGCACAGAGAGGGCAGCTTTCATGACTGCTCTACCCTTATGGAAGGAAACCCCACCCCCCTCAATCTTCACACCAAGAAATCAAGCTAAGATTTATGGGTTCTTATAGGAGGAAAAAAGGGAGACAGGAGGGAAAGACGGAGGAAGAGAAAAACTTGATCTCATAGTCTTGATATAGACCTGCTATATATAGATGGGCAGCAGATCCTGGCACCCAACCAAGCCATAGTGAGAGCGTGATGGCTGGTTCTGTGGTTCAGGCACCAAATAAAGAGCCAAGGATGCCAGCAAAATGGATGTGGCCACTGACCAACAGCCATAATTCCCTCAGAGCAGGTGCAGAGGGGAGAGAGACAAATGGAGCCTCTTTGTCTTTGTCATCACACCCATCATGCCCATGGCAGTGTGAAACCCATTTGTCCTGGTAGGAGGGGACAGAAAGAAGAGAAGGGAAAAGATGACTGACTCACTCTGGACCCATAAATCATTGGAAGAGGGAGACCTTGCCCAGTGAAGTTGGAGGTTCTACCTGGCACCACTCTGATGGTGAGTCCAGGTGTTATAAATCACCAGGGCTCCACCAACAACAGCCCTGCCCCCTGGCCTGGTGCAAAGGTGGTGGTTATTTTGCTGGCACTGGGACAGGTGTCTGCCTGCCCATGGATGCAGGCCCATTCTGTTTTTCCTTGGGTGTCATGGGGAGGGGACCAGAGTGGATCGCTGTCCTGAGAACTTGGCCTGGTGGCCTGGCAGAGATGGAATGTCCTTGGCCAGCTCTTTGTGAGCAGTTAGAGACGGTCAGGAGATGAGTCTCATGATCAAATGACTTAGGCTTGCTGGAGCATTTTCCCCAGGTTTCAGAATCATCTGAGGTCACTGGTGTCCTTGCTGTCCTTGTTGAGTCCCTCAGGTAACTCTCTGAGTTTTGGTGGTTCAACTTGTACTGAATTTATTTAGCTCAGATGGGCTTGGCCAAGAGGTAGATGTGTCAAAGTAGACTTAATAGTTTACCTCTTTGTTCCATCCATCAAGGAAGGGCTGTACACAAAAAAGGACAGAATGCCAACTAAGAGTTGTCCCCACTCTCTACTACTGCAGGTGGGCTACATGGCCCTGGCCCCTACTCTTTACCACCATCAGAATTACATCCGTGTTCATACACCTGCCATGGCCCTTCCACCTGGCAAACAATTAATACTACAAGGTCCTACTCAACTGTCCTGTCTTCTAGGAAGCCTTCCATGACATCTCTCCAACCTGGCACCACCAAATACTGGAGAACCAACAAGAGCCCTTCTTTCTTTTATTTGCTTAATAAATAGTTATTAAGCCCCGTCTATGTGCCAGATGCTGTCAATACAGGAAAAAACACTGCAGGTGCAATCTCCTCCCTCATGAACTTACTCTGTTATGGGTTAGAGAGACAGTAAATATAAATAAGATGAATTGGGGGAATATGAATGCTGATTGGATATTTGATGATATTAAATAATTATTGGTAATTTTTGCATTTGACAATAATGTTATGGTCATGTTTACGGAATAGTCTATCTTTTGAAGATGAAAAAAATTTACATAACAAATAAATAAATAAGATGTTCACACTTGACAAGAGCTTTAAAGGAAATAAACAAGAAGCTGAGAGCAAATCATGAGAATTATAGCGGAATTGTTGCCACACATGGGCGATGGAAGAAGGCCTCTGAGAAAATGATACTCAGCAGAAGCTAGAAGATGCAATGGAGCCGGCAGCACATAACACAGAGGAAGAGCACTCCAGGCAGCGGCTCACTGGGCGGAGAGCAGGCAGGCTCAGACTGCAGGAGGCCAGTAGTCAAGGGAAAATGTTGGGTGCAGTCTATGCTCAGGGCCCTTTGGGCATTTGGATTTTCACCCTATTTTGGCAGGTGTTCTGTTGTATTGTGCCCATTGGTTTACTTCCCTACTTTCAAGCTGAGTAGAGTCCTTCAAGATCAGGGTTGTGTTCTGTTCACGATTTTGTCTTTGGCGCTAGCCCATTTAATGAATGGTGGATGAATGAAATGGCAGCAGTTGGTCCCTGGCCACCCTAGCAGATTCATACCTGTCTGTCCTCTCCCCTGTGTCTCCCCTTTTGAAGGTGATAAAGAAGTCTTTGTTGGCTTCTCTTGTTGGAGGAATGGGATGCAGAGCCAAGTGGCCGGAGTACCTGACCTGGCCTTTGTCCTGAGGTAACCCTGGCACCTGAGATGCAAAGTCCCCAGGCTGGAACTGCTGCATGCTCTGGGTACCTTGCCAGCTGCAGGTGATGCCAAGGATTCTCAGTAAGACTGAGCACCTTTTAGAGACTCATCTATGCCTTGAATGCATGCCTAAAACTCATGACCACTTCCCACCCATTGTTTGGGAATTGTTATCATGTACAATATCTGATAAAAACAAATCAAATAATACATGCTTGTCAACACATGATTCAATCTGTGGCAATAAGCATTGAACATATGTCCACTTTTCTATTGCAACCCAGCACATGTTTCCATGTCAGGCACAGAGATGCCCTTGCCTTCACAGAGCTTACAGTCTGGTGAGAGAGAGAAAAAAAACAGATCTGTAAGCAAGTAAATGCTAGAAAATCATTTAATTGCTATGATGTGGGCATCAGCTCGGTTTGGAGATAAGGTGATCAATTTTACCTGGGCAGGAAAGGGACACTAGGGGGCACTAGGAAGATTTTCATTGGGAGAAAAAGAGAGAGCACACGTTGACCTGACAGACATGCAAGGGCCCTTCAAGCAGAGGGAGCAGGAAGTGCAAAGAGGCAAAGAGGTCAAAAGGGAATATTGTACTAGTTGTACGTACAACTGGCAAGGCTCAAGAGTTGGAGCCTCGGGGAGAGTAGAGGTGGGCACTGTAGTTATAGAGGGATTTGTGTGCTGGGCTGAGGAGCTTGGACTTGATCCTGTTGGCATAGGGAACCCCCGAAGAACTTTAAGTAGGACAGGGGGTAGACAAGTCATATTTACCCTGGCAAAAGATTGCTGGGGGGCAGTGTGGAGATCAACCTAGGAGGTCAGGAATCAGTCCAGGCACACATGAGAGCTGTCACAGGGTAGTAGCCGAGGGCTAAAATAGATGGAGGATTATGGAAGTGTGAAGGAGTCGGAATCACTAAAACTGAATGCTGCTTTGGTGATGGGGAAGAACTTCTCTCAGGGGTGGATGATAGTACATTTCATGGAGGCAGAATATAGAGAGAGGAGTACATTTGACAGGAAAGTCATCCTATTTTAAACAGCTTGAGTTTGAGGTACTTGGGACCAGACCCAGATTTGGGCTACTGGGTCCCTGCCCTGGGCCCCACACTTTGGGAAACCATTCTAGCCCCTCCTGAGTGACTCCACTTTCCATGAGGCAAGGAGAAGCCTGTGGGACCAAGGCACTCTGCCCACCTAAACCCAGTGATGTCTCCTTCTAGACCTTGCTCCAGATAACTGGAACCTGGGAATTCCCTACCCAAAGAGGTCCTAGCCTGTGACCTCTTCCCACGTCCATCCTCTCAAGGGTGGCCAATGTGCACACTGATGCTCCCAGGCAGTGGCCAAGTGGGATACAGAGATACAGCTTGGATGTGGGTGGTCCACACACATACACATGTGTAAACGTGTGTGGAACAATGGGAGGCATTTGGAAGAGAAACAGTCTCCATTAAACTCCCACCAATATTGAGGGCATACCTGGAGGTAACCTATAGGTTATTTTCTTAGTATTCTCAAATCTTCTCTTTTCTAGACTAGTTACAATATCTGCAACCCCACCCACCTCTACCCAAGTTGTTCTGACTCAGTTTCCAGACCTGTCCCCCCCATCATCCTGGTTACCCTTTTTTGGAATTGACTCTACATTTTGCATTTTAGAAATTCAGATAACTGCTTCATAGAATATGGATTCAGTTGCATATTCTCAATTCCCCAAAGCATTGATGGATGTCGATAGGCGTTACTCAGTGGTTATGTCAGTAGGGTGGGAGGGGGGATGCTACCTGGGGAAAGGTTTGAAGTTGCCAAGCTATAACTCAGAGGAACAGATAATGAGCAAAGAACAGAGAGGAAGGGAAACTGAGTGTAAGCATCTCATATGACTCCAGAAAAGCCAAAGACACACCTAAAATTCCTACAGATAGCATCAAAGACAAAAGCAGGGTCCACATCTCTTCCAAGCATGTGCTCCTCACCCAGGCTCCTTCAAAGAGTCTTCCTTTTGTCTCTTCATACACACCAGTGGGTCTCCCTCCCCCACCCCCTCTGCTCCAATTATAACACAGAATCTCCTCCAAGGGAGCAACAGCTGCCTGGATTACCTTCTCTGTGTCTGGCCACCTCGTCATATCATCATCTTTTTAATAATCTCATCTGAAAACATATCCTTTCTTGTTTGCCTCTTAATTTCTCCCTCCTCCAGCACTTTCTTCTCTCTTTCTTTCTCTCTTGGAAACCTTATTATTATTACCTTACAGAACACTGGGGGATCAACTGCCTAAAAAGCATGCACTGTAAAGTAAGTACATATGGCAGTCTCTGAATTATCCAGATCTAGTCCAGCTGTGCAACATCACGAGTCCAGCTGTTGACTTGTGCACAGCCCAACAGCTTCGTGATGTGGGGAAAGGCTTAAGAGCTACCCTGGTACTGGTCAGGAGTTTCTTGAGCTTGGTTAACCTTAGATCACTGTGATGAATCGAGGGTAGCCCTGGTAGATCAGCCCAACCTAGTCTCCTGGCAAGGCGAGCAGGAGCACCGCCAGCCTGAGCGGGGGAGCAGATATTAATTCCAGGACATCAGGAGCTGCCTGACATCCGTGTCCCCATGGTGTTTCATAAGCCCCAACAGCTCCTCACCATTGTTTCAGGGGAAGTGTGGCTTCTCTCGCTTCTCCACCCCATTGCTTCCCTGGAATTGAACACTCTCTCCCCATTTTGAATCTTGTCCCAGATGAAGGAGGGGAAATGACTGCATGTATCAAAAAAGTCAAGTACGGCCTGAAAGAAAAGGTGCTCAGTCTGCGTTTCACAAGAGCCCTCTGCAGTTCCTTGGAATTAGCTTGTTTTGTGTTCCTATCGGGTGGGGAGAGCCCAGGATCACTCTGTCAACAGCTCTATCTATAGCAGAACCCTGGGCGGGCCCAGCCTTCACCCTGGCCTCTATGCCTGCACAGCGCTCACTGACCCTGAGGCTCAGCTGTGAGAATCAATCATCTGCTTCCAGAACTCATCATTCAGCAGCTGCGGGGCCTCAGCTATTTTTATCGCCCCAGGAAGCCGGTGGCCAAGGACGTGCTGGGCTACCTTCACAGGAGGTGTTGCTGTAGAAATGAGCTGCGGGTTGTCAGGGCAGCTGAGCCTCTGCCTCAAGGTTAAATCCAAAGTGCCTGACCTGGAACAGGAGAGCACTTGATCTTCCTCTACTGTGCAATAGTGAAAGCGCCCAGAGGCTTACACCGGGGAAGCAGATGTTCCAAGTAGGGACAAAGCCCAGGGACACTGTGTAAGGACTTGGTGTGGGAGGGAGCAAAAAATCGGGTGCAGATGAATGTGAATGTGCCTGGGCTTCTCCTACCCAAACAGGGATATCAGAAATCATCACACATTGGGCAGCTGGCCTCAATCACCTGCACATCCCAGCCAAGGAACGCTCATCTCGCTGTGTTCTCATTAACAACCAGCACTTAAAGGGCACTTTCTATGTACCAGGCTGCCTGGGGATCCAGGGTCTGCCGTGAGATTGTCCAGAGTCTAGAGAGGCCAAATCAAACAGAGCATCCATAACCCATGAGCGCCCCTTGCTTCCCAGGCTGTCTGTCACCCCAGTTTCTTTGCCTGGCCTGAGTTTATAACCATCTTCCTGTTTGGTTCCCAGGGGAGCAACCAGTGTGGCGTAAGAGCAGGTGACGCAAAGCATTTATATTTGTAAAGGTCCATCTGATACTCTACACAAGTTCCTTCAGCATAATTCTCTGAGGTCAGTCAGTATTTTTAGTCTGTTTAAAAATAGTGTGGACAGCCAGAGTCTCGGCTGCTTGTGCACACACGTGCTTTGCTCACAAAGTGGGAAAAGCAGAGCTCACCATACATGCCCCACCAGAGTGAGGGGTGGGAGAAGTCTCAGTTTCCGTGGCTCTCCCATCTCCGGAAAGGAAAGACAGGGACCTGGAAAGGAAGGAAGAGCTCTAAGACACTGCTTTTGTGTGCTCCTGTGGCTTTAGGAGGGGGAAAGGAGACCCATGAAATGGTCTTCAGAAGGGATGGGAGGGTGTGGTAGCCAATGCCCTTGATCCTGCCCAAGCTCCAGTGAGGGAGAAGGAAATGAGTGTGATGGGTCCAGAGACCCAGTTCCCTGCTGAGCCGGGGAAAAGGCTGCTGTGCCCAAAGCCACCCAGGTCTGTTGAGGAACAGCTGGGAGGAGTGGCTGAGGAGAGCATAGCCAAGGTGGAATGAGAGCTACCCCAGGGAATGTTACATCTCCAGAGCGAGAGGCGGGGGTGAGGACCTGCTTGGATTACAGGAGCCTGTGGGCATCCTTTCCTGGACAGGGTGGCAGGACCAGAGGTCCTGAGAGGTTTGTTCCCTGACCGACCCCAAGGCCCTGGAGTCCAGCCAGGCCAAGAACTCCCTTGGTGCCCCAGGCTCTGTGTGGCTATGACTGACCAGACACTTTACTGCCCTGAAATAGTCTCTCCCACAGCCAATGCCAAGTTAGCAAATCGTGTAAAGAATAAAGTCACCTGATGCTCTCACTTCCAGCTGGGGAGTGTGTAAATTGGCATAACCTCTCTGAAGGACAATTTGGCAATTAGTATTGGACCTTAAAAATATTCACACCCCTTGAGCTAATCACTTTTGCTTTATGTATTTCCTCAAAGCAAAGAATGTCCAACGACAGTGGAACAGCGACATAACTGTGCATCTACTTCATGAAATACTGTGTTGTTATATATTTAATGATATGGGGAAGTACTAACAATGTAATACTTGATTTAAAGGGGCAGCATAAAGACTGTCTATAGAGTATGGTCTCAAGCGCTTTATCATTGCAAAAGAAGAAAGGACTTGTTTAAGACAATTCCTCCATCAGTCCCTTGTATTAGAAGGGAGACCTAGAAGAGTGGGCGCTGACATGTGCAAACAACCAAAGTCTGGGGGCAGTGGTGGGGAGGAGGGGCCGGGAGGTGTGCGTCTGCGACTGGACTGGCCGGAGTGAGTCGTCAGAGAAACTCCACGTGGGGGTGAGGCGGGCTCACAGGCACCGAGCTGCCTGGTGCGCCGTTGTTTGAGGGTGCTACTGGGGCCGAAAGCTAAAGCTTGACTCCGTCCCCCCCGAGATTTTCAGTAAAGTCCATTTCATCAATACATGCTTTGTGTGAGTGGACATTTGGGGTGGAAAGCCAGAGAAAGACCAATTCATCTAAGTTCCTGAGATGCAGAACAGCACAGCTAAAATGGCTGTAGACATCGGTGCTCGGAGGCAGAGGTGATCCTGAGGGCATAAGAGCCCCTGGAAGTTACAGAAACACTGGGGAAGATGTTGCCTTTCTGGAGAGCATACAACACGGTCGAGCCTCTCTGTGAGGGCAAGAGGCTGGGAGATCCTGGCTGTACCTGACTTGTATGTAAACATATATACTCATGTCTGCACACAGGACCAGGGAAGCAGCACCAGGACTTCAACAGCGATTACTGCTCCTGGGCACTGGGATTATGATATGTGTTTTTCTTTGTATATGGCATAGGACTTTCCAACTCTTTTATAATACATTTTATAATTTAAAAAAAAACAATAAACGTTAAGTATAAATCATTGGCATTCCATGTGACATGTGGAGTGTTTTTGAGTGTCTGTGGGTGCTCCACCTCTGGGCTGATGAGAAGCCTGGGGGACCCAGATCCCCCCACGGATGCAGACTCATTGTGTAACCTGGGCAGCACCGGGGTCCAGGGGCCCTGCCCACTCACTAACACACCAGAGACCTTAGGGAACGCTCGAGCTCTGGGACTTGCTGGACATGTCCCATTCTCGTCTGCAGCCCAGGGCATTCTGCAGCTCACATTGTCCCATCTGTGAAAGGGACCCTATTTCCTGGCAAATGGAGGCACAGGTACAGTTGTCAGAAGGATACACCCAACCACTGTCTCCTGATATCTTTGCTTTCCTTTGATCTGTTTATGTGTATCTCCTAAAAGCCCTAAGTAAAATATCATTCTATGCTGATTTTGGTCTTTTAATCTTTCCCCTTCTTATAATAGAGCAGAAGTTACACTGCTGAATTAGCTTTTTTTTTTCTGTTCTTTTATTGGAGGGAAATTCTGCACATAATAAATAGCAATGAAGAGACAACCAAGCCATATCCCCATTGCTCCTTTGGGTGGGCAAGGCAAATATTTCTGTCTTGGATAATAACATATCTTTATACCATCATACTTAGAAGTTTTCTACCATTGCCTATGTGGGGACCTGAAAATGCTTTACTGCCCAGCCATGAATTCTCAATCCATTCTGAGGAAGAGAGAGGACGGTGGGAAAATTATCTGCAGCCTTCTTCCTCTGGATGGTGCCATCCAGTTTTTTGACTGGGGCCAACTTAGGCTTGGCAGCAGTCTCCACAGCGCATGTCCCTCTTCCTGTTTCCTCTTTCCGGAAGAAAAATAAAACAAAACTCAGTAATAACAAAAAAAATTAGAGGAACTGGAATTTCTTATTTACTTGATAAAAACATTATAAATATATACATGATTTTATACTAAATCATTTGTTATATATAATACCTATTTCTCATTATGTGTGTATGTATTTTATAATATGTAACTATTTTTACATTGCAATATATTTTATAATCTGAAACAATGTTTCCTTCAAAAGTTTATTAGTGCTTAATACTTGTAATTCTTAGTAGGTTTAGGTAAATAACCTTTGGGAGTTCATACAATGAAAGTTTGTAGAATTGGGCATCATTTCCATAAAAGAAATCAGCATTTAGGATTTCATAATCCCCTCTTGGACTTCCCATGGGCCTCAGACAATACCTCGAGCTGACTTTTCCTGGAAGACAAGATGGGCACTGTGAGCATGGACCCTTTTCACTGGGAAATGATGCCCAAGCGCAGTGGGGCTCACATGGGTAGGGCACAGATGTGCATTCTGATCACAAGGTTTCCCCAAAGTTCCTCTGAGGCAGTGAGCGTGTTCCACACTTTCAAGTGCTTCTGCCCAACCAGGAAGGATCTGGGGGTGCTGGAGTGAAAGAAAAGCAGTGGAGAGACCCAGGCAGTGAAAACAATCAGTTTGCCAATTCCTTCCTCAAATGCCCAAGATCATCTCCTTGGGGTCTTCTGCTAAGGATCTTGAGCACTGAGTCAGGAGAACAGCACAGAGAAATTGGGTAGAGTCTAAAAAAAGACCAAGCCATGTTTACTAAAAGGTCTGAGTAGAAAGAAAAAGTCAAGATGAATGAAGGCAACAGGTGTAGGCTCAGAGGCCACCTCCCATCATAACAAAGGCCAATGTCAGGGAACAATCAGCCATCTTAATCAGTGAATGGTTAAAATTGACCTTCACGGTCCAGGGACCCATGGAATGCAGCAAACAGAACTACAAATGTGCTTTAGTCTCCAAGGGCCTGGCAAAGTTCTACTTCCTTTCTTTTCTTTTCTAGAATTCAGTTGGACTGTAGGTTTCTCTTGGGTCCAGTGGAATCCCAGGCCTCTAAGAAAAATGTTTCAGAGGGCTGCCTAACCCTTGTGAACTCTAAAACAAACCCCGGCAGGCAGGGACTCTTTTCTTCCGTACTTCCCTGAAATTTGGGGGCTACTTAAGAACACCAGATTCTATCACATCTAACTTAGGACTCACAGCGCACTAACCCTCTCTCTGTTTTTACAGGTGAGGACTTTGAGGCTCAGGGAGGTTGGAAAACAAGTTTAAGGATGCACAGGTAACAAGTGGCAGAGGCAGGCCTGGCATTCAGCTCTAATTCCAGAGACTGAACTCACTCTTTGGCAGGGTAAGTACCCCCACCTGGGTCGGCAAGTACGGTTCTTGGGTGTTTTTGGGGATGTGAAAAGGAGGACAGCAGAGGCAGGTATGGAGGGGCTGGAGGAAGCAGTGGGATTGGGAAGGTCGTGAGCCACCATAAAGGAGTGGGTTCAACCAGCAAGTGAATGACAGGCACCCTCTGTGGCCTTGTCATGCCAAATGCTGGGGAGGGTACCAAGGAAGCAGAGGAGGCGGACCTGTACCCACATTAGCAAGGCCAGATAAGTGGGGTCAGAGGGCAGATAAAGGGGCTGTCACTGTGAGGCTAAGCGACTCAGCTGGGGGTGGGGTTGGGGGTGGGGGTGTAACCTGGTGCGGAAATGCATGAGGACAGGGTCAATGGTGGGCATGCCATGGTCAGTACACCTCACAGAAAACACACTGCTGTTCACTTTAGCAAACAATTTAGACATTGAGTGACCCCTACATTGCGGCTTGGGCACAGATCTCTTTTCTTGAGTGAAAAAAATGGCCTGTAGGTGGACTTCTGGGGCTGGTTTTGTTTGTACTACAAAAGTATAAATATTGGAACATGTTAAAAAAAATTTTTAAATATGTTTATTGACCTGAGAGAGAGGAAGGGAGAGGGGGAGAGAAAGAAACATCAATGTGAAAGAGAAACATCAACTGGTTGCCTCCCATCCGTGCCATGACTGGGGATTGAACCCACAACATTTCAGTGTACAGGGACAATGCTCCAACCAGTTGAGCCACACCAGCCACAGCTGAAATCTTCTGAAGATAGCAAATTAACATAAAGAGACACAACGAGCCTCTAATGCAATTCAGCACACAAGGTCATAAAGCTTCTCAGTGAAAGGCTACCGCGTCTCAGTCCTAGGCATTCAGTCCCCAAAACAGTTCTGTCGGGCTACACAGGGGCCCCCCCACCCCCTTGCACATCTCTGGGGTTCTCCGTGCTGCACACAATGCTGCCTGTCGACCTGCTCTTCCTCACGGGCTCCCGTCACATCCTTCAGAGGCCCGGCCTGGCTCCTCAAGAAGTGCCCTGGCATGGAATGTGGTGTTTTTAACTTGGCTTTTGTTGTCTTCCCTTGTAGCTAAATGTCTATCTCTGGGAAATGACGTGATTTGGGGATTCTTTCCCCACTTTTTATATTCTACAAGGAATGGGCATTGTCCTTGTGCTCTGGAAACCTCTATGAACTTGGTCTAGTCTTGCTCGTAGGCAAATGGAAAGGCCTAGATGGAACCAAAGCTGACGGAAAGGGTTTGGCCAAGCCCCAAAGAAAATAAAATGATTCGACCCCAAGGAGGCAGACAGTCCTGATTCCGGGCACACGAGGTAAACGCCGAATGGAAATCCAACTGTTGCAGAGAGTGATTACTCAGATGGAGCAAATGTGCTGTGAAATCAGCCCTTGGAAAATCATCTGGAGTTCATCTTAGTGAAATCCAAAAACAATAACGGACTCCCCAGCCGCTCCAGAGGGAGCCTCAGGAGCTCCCCTCGTCAGAAGCCCGGAAAGCCGTGGCGGGAGGGAGGCCCTGGGTCTTGACTCTGCTCTTGTTTATTTACAAGCCTGCTTTTCTTTCCCACCTCGGTTCATCCCTCAGCTTTGCTCCCCGGGGAGCTCAGGGCATCCATCAGCCTCTCTCAGGGCTCCGCAGAGACACAAATGAAAAAGAGAGGCAGTTAACCCTGCAGCTGCCTCACCAGCCCAGGGCCCAGGGTAAGGAGTCCCTGCTGGTGAGTGGGAGGTAGGCGCACCTAAGACTTTCCTTTGGGCCATCACAAAAGATGTCAGAGGAGAGGAGAATCAGAAGGGAGATGTTGAGGATTCCTAGAAAATAGAACGACCCTTTGGTTGGGCTTTGCCCATCACAGTGCACATTCTAAAATGTATAGAGAAGCCCCTTGGGCCGCGGTCCCTGGGTCCTATTTCATTCTTGCAAATCGGCCTGTGCTCAACTAATACATTCCCAGAGGCACCGGGGGCCAGCCCAGGGAAGTAGGCATCCCCACCAGCCAGGAGAGCCAGGAGGCCTCCTTGTGTGGTGTGCGCAGTGTAATTACTGCGATGGCTCCTACAGGCCAGGTTGGAGCGGAGAGAAATTTAGGAATTAGTTGCCTTGTGATGGGCAGATTTTTGATCTCACAAAAGATACTGTGAAATGGGGGACTATCCTGAGGACGGATGGCTCCAGTCCCCAAACTTCACATCTCTCAGACACCCTCCCACTCTGGGCCTGTGATCTCACATGGAAAATTCAGATGGTCCAGCTGAAGCAAAGAAGTTGGAGGGAGTCATGGGAAGGAACAGGAGGATGTTTGTAAGCTGCTTAGCAGATGAAAGTGACAACGTGTCAGGTTTTCCAAGCTGGTTTCCAAAGCATCCTGTTAATGGGTCTTCCAGAAAGCCCATCTTTTAACAACCTGAAAGAGGTTTGCTTCCCAGCTTTTTCTGCCACAACATACAAGATGACGACATTTATGTGGGTAACACACTCCCATGGACCAACCCATGCTTATGGCCAATTCCCAGCGTACTAGCTACCCTCCGCCCTTCTTCTCCCACCTTCGGAAGCAAATAGGGATCAAAGTGAGTGTCAGGGACTTTATTATGGGGTAATCCAGAAGCTACTCTAATTTTCAAAAAATTCGTAAGTCATTCACACACTCTGATACGTCACTGGGAGGGACAGATGACTGTGGTCCACATGCAGTCTTGTTGGGACCATGGTGGGAAAGAGAGCTGGAGCCACATCGAGCTTCTGGAAGGTTTGTGTCTGACCCCTGGGCAGCAGCCTGGGTGCCCTGATTTCAGGGTCTTGTGTCAGGGACTGGCCATCATCCCAGTCTGGCATCCCCCGCCTCGCTGAAGCAGCAGCCCAGGGCTGGTGTCACCCACTACAGGGGCGTTTGAGCTTTCTGTGCCCCCGCTGCTGTAGACCGAGAACCTCCATGTCTGGCAGGGGCTGGGGTAACTGAAGAAGAATGACATGGTCACGATAACCAAGCTTACGATTTCGTGGCACCAAAAAAGGCGTGAGACCTGGCTCCCGAGCCATTTGAAAGAGTAGGTAAGGCTGAGGAAGGCAGGCTGGCAAAGAGGACCGTCGGACTTTGAGAGGAACCAGAGAGGAAAACATGGGGAAAGGATGCCTGTGAGAATTCCCAGGAACTGGAGAGGAAGGATTCTCTCCGCTTCTAGAATCTGCTGTCTTTGTTCTACATCTTGGGCCTCCAGCAAGCTGGTAACTTTCTTCCCTTCCTTCATGCCTCTAACAGTGAATGTAGCCAGAAGTATGTATTTCAGGGCTGTGACTCAAACTAGCAGCAGCCACACCACACACCACCAAGCCCCGTTTCTCACACGACAGCCAGAGGTTCTTGGATGAACTACCACTTGGGAGGCAGCTGCCCACACCCATCGAAGGCCGCTGCTGGCCTAGAGGCAGGCCCTGAGTTCTTTCAAGTTAATCAGGTATTTAGATGTGATTGAAACCAAAATGGACATTCCACAGAGAGTCTAAATACATGTCCCTCTCCTTTAAACACCCCTCAAGTCCCCCGAGCAGAAGTCATGGCATATGTATACCAAATGAAAGCCTGGCAGCTATAAGCATTAATAACAACTTATAAACTGGCTTGCTTCTTTTTTGTGGTGTGAGTCCCTTGTCCCTTCAGCAAGCCAAGGGCTTAGCTTGTCTAATTTGCAGCATCAAGGTCCTGGCTCTGTCACTGACTGACCTTGGGTAGGGCACGTCAATGTTTTATCCTTAGTTACATACCCATTCATTCCGCAAATATTCAAGTGTCGTGAACATAAAAGACACTCTCATGAAGCTGCTCTTCTTCTGGTGGAGACAAGAAACAAAAACAGAAATATCAAATGTCAGCTCTAGGACAGTAAAGAACTGTGTCTGTTTTGTCTCCCCAGGCCCTAGAAGAGTACTTGGCTCATAATGGTGTTCAATGAGTGGATGTGTTAGTAACCGTGGTGAGGTGTTGGGCTTTCAATGCTGTGGGCAGAACGAGTTAGGGTGGAGCTGCTGCGAAGTTGCTCGTGGGCACGTGACCCTTCCTGGCCGATGAGGACACGACCATTACGTGGGGTGTGTGTTTGCTAGAGCTGCTGCAGCAAAGTACTACAGACTAGGGGGCTGGAAGTCCAAGATCAAGGTGTCAGCAGAGCTGATTTCTGCTGAGGCTACAAGGGAAGATGTTTTTTTTCCAGGCCTCTCTTTTGGCTTGTAGATGGCCATCTTCCCCTTGTGTCTCTTCATGTCATCTTCCCTCTCTCTGTGTCTGTGTCCAAATTTCTCCCTCTTATAAGGATACCAGTCATTAGATTAGGGCCTACCCAACAGATTTCATTTTAACTTGATTATTTTTATAAAGATCCTGTCTCCACATAAGGTGACACTCTGAGGTCCTGGGGGTTCAGACTTCGACACATGAATTTTGGGGCAAATGCAATTTACCCCAAAAGTGTGTCATAAATATTATTAAAAGATGATATTAATGATGACAGTAAAATCAATAACAAGGAAAAAGAAATAAAAAGCAAAACAATGCCATCGGTCATAAAGACAGGACTTTTGCCTCATTAGCTCAAAATCTTTCAGTAGCTCCACATAGCCCGAGAGAGGAAGACCAAGTTCCTTGGCCTGGCAGTTGGGAACTTCCCTGGAAGCCTTCATCTTGCTTTCAAGCCTTCTCTCTGCGTCTGAGCAGAGGTGACCAATCTCCACTCAGTCTCTTCCTGGCACCTCTGCTTCAGCTGTACACCCCCGGAAGGCCCTTTGTCTCTTCTCTGTTTACCCAACTTCAACTCACCCTCAGAAGCCCTGCTCCAGGCTCTGCTCCTTTAGAGGGTATTTTCTGCAATGGTTTACTGGTGAGTGAACCAGCACACTCAAGGGAACTCTTAAGAATGAAGGGACTATTTCTGCTGTTGCTGGAAGCAGGGACCAGCCACAGCTGGAAGCCACACCATCCTGAGCCTCTACAGCAGCTGTGGCTTTAGAGATCCAGCCAAACCAGAATCGCAACAAGCCTGGGAGGAAGCAGAGGGAATACATCCCAGGCCTCACTCTCCTCCCACCCTGCCATCTCCTGCCTGTGGTTCCATTGGCGAGCCCAGCTGGAAGCTGGGGGCAAGGGACCAGCTGATGTGGCCTAAAGTGGTCTTTCTCAGAGCACCCAGCAGGGAAGAGAGGGGCTCTGAGGGTACAGAGAGGGCAGTAAGAATCATCAGCACACATGCTACCCCTGCCTACTTTGCCCTCCCCTGAACCCACACTGCATCATCTACCTGGACCACTTACGTGACCTGTTACCAAACAGAACCGCCTAGGCAGGTGATCTCACTTTCCAAGTATACAGCTGACTGTCGCTATGGCTAGAGCATAAGCTGAAAGGCACAGAGCATGTCAGATGCTTTCTCTGTGTCCTTCCTACTCCCCTCCACCCAACTCCCACCATTCCTTGCCCTCTCCGAAACCCTAGCCCTGAGTACAGAGCTGGGCTTGTAGTACGTGCTTAGTAAATCAGTGCTGAACATAAGCTGGGGTTTGGGAGGTGAAGTGTGGGTGGGATCCGAACAAATGCATATTGAAAAATCACCGGCTCTGGAAGAACAATTGTCAGGCCCATTTCCTGTTGCAGATGGAGCCAGGAGACTAGACGCTAGGGGCTTGGCAATCTGACAGCTGAGGAGCAGCCAGGGAATTTAGCAGGAGACAGAGAAAATGAGCCCTGCGGGTCTGGCCCAGCCCCATCAAAAGCAGACTCGGGGCAGAGTCTCTCTTCCCAGATTGGGGGCCAAGGTGGGGTGAGGGCTGGCTCTGTTTGCTCAGGTCTGCTCTGAGCCAGAGCTGGGGGGTTGGGGGGAGGGGTCAGGGAGGAGGCAGCATCAGCTTTTGGAGGCCGATGGCTCAGAATGAGGCTGGACAGAACTTAAGGGCATAGAAACTGTCACCTGAAAGCAGAGCACTGGTGCCATCAGTTGTGGCACTTGCCATGCCCCAGCCCCTCCTCTGGCTGAAACTGTCTGCCGCTGACCTAGGCTGGTTTGGGGCCCAGGGTAGCCCCTGATGGATCAGCAGTGGGTACCTGCTTCAACGACAACCTGTCCATGGGCTAGTCATTGACATGTGATGGTCACTGTGGCTCTCACCTTGACATCCTTTCCACCTTAGAGGACCTTCCTGGTCACTCCATTTCCCTTTCCAAGGAATGAACATGTGACTCAATTCAAGCCAATGAAATTCATGGAGTCTGCTTGGGGACTTCTAAGAAAAGAAAAAGTGGCAAGGACAATCTCTTATTTCTCCAAATGCTGTGGCAGGGGGATCCTACGGCTGCTGGGGCTGTCTTGTGGCCACTAAAAGCAACACTGAGGCTCCTAGGACACAGATGTGGAAAGAACCTCAGTCTTTGATGAGATAATTGAGCCCCTAAAACAACCGGTCTTCATACCTCACTCTTCTAATATTCCAGATGTGTGAGGTAACGATAAATACCCTTATTATTTGTCAGCTTCAGTGGAGTTTCTGTTACCTGAAGCCAGAAGCACCCTATTGGTTATAACCTGAGAGGTACCCAGTTAAACCAGGTGGTCTGTCTCCCTCTAGGACAGGGATGACTTTGAAACATTTATTTTAATTAAAAAAAAATTTTTTTTAATTCTCACCTGAAGATATCTTTATTGATTTGAGAGAGAAAGAGAGAGAAACATCAATAGGTTGCCTCTCCAAGGCACCTCAACCGGAGATGGAACCCGCAACCTAGGTATATGCCCTGACCTGGAATCGAACCCACAACATTTTGGCACACAGGACAACGCTCCAAACAACTGCACCACCCCGCCAGGGCCACAAACATTTATTTCAATAGTTATGTGTCGGTGCTAACATGAATAGATTTAAACATAATATGTAGACTTAGACTATCAACCCACACAATGTTTCTTTGTAAAATAAATTTGTATGTGTAAAAATGTGAATTATTTGAAAGGAGGACATTAGGTAAGTAAGAGTGCACGTGGCACAAAGTACCAGACAGCCCGTGGAACGGGGCTCTGACAGAGGGGCAGCCTGGACCGAAGGCCACAGAGGAACTGGCCAGGGAGGAGTGAGAGGAGAAGGGGGCAGAGACACCAAGAGTGAGACACCTTCAACTCAACCACCACCGATTAAGTACCTTAATGTGTCAAGCCTGGGCCAAGTACTGGGGATGCAGCAAAAAACAAAACACTCGTTTGCCCTGCTTGGTGCTTCCTGTCCATCACAGAGGTGGACAGTGGTGACCAGCTAACTTGACAAGACATTATTCCATTGCAGTGCTGGCAAAGTCTACATGGAAGACAAAGGAGCTTAGGAGTGTGTATATCGGAAAGAGCCGGCTTCATCTGGAGGAAATGAAAAAGCCGAGAGACATTAAGAAAGGAAAAACTCTGGAGCGGCCATCCACATCGACCCAGCGCAGCTTCGGGATGCAAGGATCCTTGAAATAAACTTGCTCTAGGAGGCTACTATGGGCTGAACTGTGTCCCCTCAAAAATCCATGTTGAAGTCTTAACCTCCAGTACCTCAGAATGTGACTATATTTGGAGTTGGGGGCCTTTAAGGGATTGCTATTATAATTAATCAATTAATTAATGTTGAAGTCATTAGGGTAGGGCCTAATCCAGTATGACTAGTGGAGAAATTTGGGCACAGGAACATACACAGACCAAAGATGATAGGAAGACACGGAGTAGGTGGCCATCTACAAGTCAAGGAGAGAGGCCTGGAACAGACCCTTCCCTCAGGGGGGAGCAAACCTGCTGAGACTTTGATCTTGGACTTCCAGACTCCAAAACTGAGACGATCGATTTTTGCTGTCTAAGCCCCACTCTGTGGTAAGTCGTTACAGCAGCCCTAGTAAACTAACACAGAGGCCTACGTGAGTGCATGTCCTCTACAGTTCAAACAGCCCAACTGACCTTGGGAGCAGAGAGATTTG
Source organism: Macrotus californicus (assembly GCA_007922815.1). NCBI lineage: Eukaryota > Metazoa > Chordata > Mammalia > Chiroptera > Phyllostomidae > Macrotus > Macrotus californicus. The sequence continues at coordinate 52,608 of VMDR010002455.1, forward strand.
AGTTTGTGAGGCAGGATCCTAGCTGGGCCTGGGGACTTGGCAGGGCAACCTCCTTTGTGCTCCGTAGGCCTCATGGTCCTCCTCTACCCACAACCCTTCAGATGGGAAATCTGCAGCAGACCCCTGTCTTCCCTCCTGGGTGGGGAACGAGGGCTAAGTAGAACCCCCTCCCATGCCAGCTTACGGGCTCCCTGATGTTCTGACTTTGGATCAGTTGTAACAGACCTGCAGGGACCACAGGGTTTACTGCCAGGAAGAGAAACCCCAGGAAGCCAGCCTTTCTGCTTCTGGGGGCCGTGGGGTGGAGTGAGATTCTCCAGCCATGACTCATGCGAGATTTCATGGGGAAGGGAAGTGAAGAGAGTCATTAGGACCATACTGAAAAGCAGTTAAGCCCATTTTCATGGCAGCATTACGTGAATGCAACACTGCCCAATGGGATCCTATCTGTGACTGCAGCGGCCAGGAACTCACATACAAGCGAACTGGGCAGGGCGAGCTCAGTGCCCTGACTTGGGCTGGGCACATGTGGGGGCACCCAGAGTAGGGAGACTTGGACTTTCTGCAGAAAAGGCTCTCATCCATCTGGTCCCTTCCTAAGACTCAGATCCCTTGAAACCTCGTGGGTGTCTGCCCTTGGGTGGGGACACCCTCAGGGCTGGCTCGGGCCAGCAGGAGAAGGGCAGGAGCCTCGCTTGGCCAGACTTCAGAGAGTCTGAGAATGAAACTCACTGTTGTCCTGGTAAGAAGAACCCCACCTCCCCGCAGGCCATTGAGAAGGTAAAGAATTTGTAGCCAGGCCCAGAGCTGCTAGTTTTTCCATTCCCAGGGTTTCTGGGCTGGAGCAACACCTCCAGCAGCAGAAAGACTTGGACAGACAGCACTAAGGAAATCCCAGAGAAGTGGGGGGCCCAGCAGGGAGAAAAACAAGCTCTTTCATAGAGGACAGGAGATTGACAGGTGCAACCAGGCTGCGCCACACACCAAGACTCAGGGGCAAGAACCTCTCCTCACCAGCAGCCCGTGCTCTGCGGGCTGGGCGGTCAGTACTCTCAGGCCAGCTGGCTGACATCAGTGCCTCCGTCTGCCTGCTAGCATTTATTGAGTGCTGAGTGTTTACCAAGTACAACACAAACAGCGGAGAACTTGACAAATAGGAGATTATTAAATGGTGCCCCTGTCTTTGAACTTGGTCTAGATGAGCAGAGGCATCCTCCGTCCCCCTACTCCTTCCTTCAATGGAACAAAGAAGCAGGGATGGTCACAGAAAAAGGAGTTACTGATTCAACTGCTTTGGGTGTCCCTGAGCTCAGCCAAGCCTCCAAAGTCAACCAACATCCACTGTGTGCCCTGCTGAGGGACAGACACAGCAGTGCACATTGGAGTACACGCCTACAAGGACAAACATACATAGGAACCATCACTAATAGTACAGGCATTGCGGGCCAGGGCCCTGAGCCTTCGAGAGCAAAGAGAAGGCCTCTGCTCAATGGCTTTCTCCAGGCACCCTCCGCGATGCCAGAGCGAGAGAACAGTTTTAGAAGGGAGCATAATGAAAGAGACGCACCTTCTCAGGATTCCCTCAGCCCTGCCCCTTTCCCAGAGGGGGAAGAAAATGCCAAAGGATCAGAAAGGAGCTAGTTTGCTTTCCCACCCTAAAAATTCCCAGTATCGATTAGAGAACAATTTGCTGAGGGCTTGCTCTGTGTCAGGCACTGCACAGTAACTCTTTCCAATCTGCACAGTAATTCCATGATGTAAGTGGTATCTCCCCATTTTATAGATGTGAAAGTATAGACACTGAAAAGATTATGTCACCACCAAAGGCACAGAGCTGGAGGCAGGATTTAATGCAGGAGACAAAGGCTTCCTCCCAGCCTGCCTTGAAACTGTTCACTATTTCCACAGTGATTGCAGCTAATTCAATTTCAAGAATAATAAATTTGGACTGTGTCTGAAAGGGAGTCAAGCAGCTATAAATACATACTCATGTATATTTCTCTTGAGCAAGATCCAGTAAATTGTAAGGAGCCACAGTTCTACCTGGAATTCATTTTTCATTTAAGACACAAGTCAGCAGCGGGCTGATCTCGCTCTGGGTATCACAATGCAAGAAGAGAGAGGCTGTCAGCACTGTTTCCTTGAATCCTGCTGTGCAGTGGCGATTTATTCTAGGAGCCACACTGCAGAGCGTGGCCAAAAATAGAAACGCAGGGTTTGCATATTTCATTCCCTAATGCTAGCACTTTGACCCTGTCCAGAGTGGGCCAGGATGGCTGCTATGATTAGTCAAACTTTATTGACACTTGATGCGTCCCAAGTTGGCATGAAATGCCAGGTGCCTCAAAGGTCACAGCTACCTTCAGAAGAGCATGATGTCAAAGCCTAATGTTTTAAGCACGTTAACCTCACTTGAGGCAGCCCAACTTTCTAAACTCCAACAGGCACTTAGAACTAGTGTGTTCTCAAGGCTTGGGCCATGGTCAAGCATGGTTTTGACTTAATGTTTTGAAACAGTGACGATGACTAACTAAGGAGATTTGATATGGCCTAACTAACAGCAGGTCCATGTAGGTTCATTCCTGACCCTGACGGACTGGGCAGTTGATCCTAGCAACCGAGGCTCAGTTCCCATAACAGTCGTGGGCGGGAGGCCGACAGAGCGAGCTACTGAGGCATGCATGTAGAGAGCCGTGGGGGAAATAGGAGGCAGGGCAGCTACGAAGCCTGATACTTTCTGGTCTGTTCCCACTCAGCCCTGCTGGTGTCTGACTTCCCGCCATTAGGTATTTATTCATCTCTTCTAGTTAACGCAGGACCTCCCCAATGACCGTCACCGGTCAGCTGCAACGGAGTGGTAGATTTTCATAAGCCAATTATATTCCATGGAAAAGACTACCCCTTACTGTGAAATTCTACCCTTTTCATTATTTCTTGTTAAAAACATGCTTTTAGGAAGTATTGGTGATACTAGGTGGGAAGTTGTTTCCTTTTCAATGTTCTCATGTAGCAAGATTGAAAGCGCTTTGTCAGAGGTTGCCAAACTTTGGAAATTTTACTGGTCTAGGAACTTCTGCATTAAGAAGCTGTTTCAGAAAGCCTGCCTTTCGAGTGCCAACAGTGTGTGGTAAGGCCAGGACAGTCCCTACTCTGAAAGGTTGGGGAGCGGTGATCGGGAAGACTTCATGCTGGGAGGGTGTCAGGCAAAAGTACATGGTGTTTACTTTATAATTTGCCAAAGCTCTTCCCAGCTGCCTCTGCACAGGAGAGAGAGAGAGAGAGAGAGAGAGAGAGAGAGAAAGAGAAGATGCAAATAAATCCCCCGAGGAAAGAGAAGGAAAACAGGACCAATTACAGTTTGCAAGGGAGGTTATATTATGGATGATTTAACCACCCGTCGAAAAAGACAGGTTATTGTCAGGGCATCTCTTATCAGTGTTCTCTATCTCTCCAAAGTCCTGAACAAGAGGAAACCGCCTTAAACGGAAACAAGAACAAGTCTAGTTGGTACTTGCTATTCCTCCAGCCTGGGAAGCTCCTCCCCCACCTTCTCCATCTTTCAAGGCCCAAATGAACTTCTTCCTGATCCCCATCCCCACTCTCCCAGGCAGGGCCACTCCCTCCTTTCTCTGGGTGCCCACAGCACTCTATCCATACTTCTGGCACAGCACCTCTCATTAGGTATTTTTAAATAGGCCACTTCCTTCAGATTATGAAGACATAAAAATTAAAATGTTAAACCTTCGAAATAATAAACTTATGCAAAGCTTGCTATGAGCCTGGCCCTCTGGTAAGCAGTTTCCAGGTGTCATCCAAGTTAATCCTCTCAATAACCCAATGGCTCAGCCTTCCCAGGTGCCACCCTACCTCCACGGCCAGAACCAGGTCCCACTGATCTTTCTGCCTCTGGTGCTCGACACGCTGCTGGCCGTGTCAATACCTAATTAAAAATCTTTGAGTTTACAAGAAAGAGAACAGTTTGATTTGGATATTTCAGGTGTTGCCAAATTTAGGACTATGGGGCTGGTCTAGATGAAGTTTGGAAACTTTATTCAGCTGTTTAATTGGAAACCTATAATTAACTTGCACACTCTACAGTCTCACTGAGTGTATAAATGTATCAGTACACTCATAATTTGCCAATTTATTGATGACTGACTGGCAGCTCTGGGTGGGTATGTAATTCTATCACCACCTTGGATGTTCTGAAGTTATGTGGGTATGTACAAAATTAGTTATGTGTGTGTCCCAAAGGATTAGCAAATTAGTACGCTATGCCTGTGTCAACACTTCTATTTTTAAACTACACTATTTACTTACTTAACTAAGTTTTGGCTTTACTAACAGCTGTTAGTACAGCAAACTGGTATTTAATGAAGCAGTAAAAATAATAAACCATATTGACGTTATTCCCCCAAATCACTGCTTTTTAAAAACATCTCTTTGCTGGGAAGGCAAAATGGAGCTGGAGAAGATCCAGAGAAATGCAATAATATGGTCAAGAAAATGGAATGACACAGCCAAAAAAAAGTCTCTTTTTCCTGGAAAGATGAGGGATGAAAGAAAATAAAAAAGCTATAAAATTGTGAAAGGTACAAAGAAGATAAACATGGAGAGATGGTTCCAAATTCAAAAATAACAGAATTACTTTACCTGTCTACCTTTGAGATCAAGGTAAGTTGAGGCACATAAAAGAAAATATTACTGAGTAAAAGAATTTAAAAAGTCCTATTTTTTACACAGTGACAGCTAGTAGATCATTGGTTTAGAGGTAGATGGATTAAGGAATCGTAATAAATTATTAAGAGAAAAAGGAGGGCCCTGGCAGGTGTGGCTCAGTGGTTTGACTGCTGGCCTCCAAACCGAAAGGTCATTGGTTTGATTCCCAGTCAGGGCACATGCCTGGGTTGAGGGCCTGGTCCCTGGCTGGGGATGTGTAAGAGGCAACCAATCAACATTTCTCTCCCCTTCTCCCTCCTTTCTTCTCTAACAATAAATAAATAAAAATCTTAAAAAAGAGAGAGAGAGAAAAAGGAGGGTCCTGGCTAGGAGGCTCAGTTGGTTGGAGCATCACCCCGTAGAAGAAAAGGGACTGATCCCTGGTCAGGGCACACACCTAGATCGTGGGTTCAATTCCTGTCAGGGCACACATGGGAGGCAACCAATTGATGCTTCTCTCTCACATCATTGTTTCTCTTCTCTCTTTCCCTCTTCCTCCCTCTCAAAATCAATATACATATCCTTGGGTGAGGATAAAAGAGAGAGACAGAAAACAGGATGGGTAGGGGAGGGATTTCCTAACCCGATGAAGCTGACATTGCAGCTAATAACTACACCTTCTACCAGTCACCCCTCAAATCAAATATTATGCCGAATGAACCATGAATCAGAACATGTGTTTTTCTATTGTGCTTGTATCAATATATTAGATGATGGATTTGATCTTCACTAGCATACATATTATCTCCCTGTAGCCAGTTTCATAGCATCACTATCATATAAAAACAATGATCTTCTAATAACAGGTCTTGTTTCAGTGACAAATGATAGTCCCTCCCAAAAGAACTACCAGCAGGATGCTAAATAATACATAGTCTCTTTGGCTGGTCTCTTGAACATTAGTCCAAGTTCTGCCTTTGGCCATAGATATCTCTCTATCCCTCTTTCAGAGATGATCCCTCTGCACATAAACTCACCTTGGGGTCAGGTCACTGAGTCCTGGCACCCATGCCACAGAAGTGCCCACAGGAACATGTTCTAACACATAAAAGGGGGTGATGGAAAGGGTTGGGGCCCCTTGGTGGGTGTTGGTTTGGCATGCTGTTGCCAGTCTTTTGGCGTCTCCTGACAGAGCCTTCACTTAGCAGATAATCACAGCTCACCCGTTAGAACATGTGATTTACGTTAATGCCGCAGCGCTGCCTAGCAGGGTGGCCTGCTTCCCCATGGCCGCTGGACAAGTGTGGTGCGTGTCCACAGAGCAGGGCAGCGCCAGCGTCTTCAGCTCCAAGTAAAATCTTGGAGATCTTTGCTTTAAATGGTAATTATTCTGGCAAAGTTCCTTTATACCTTGTTTTAAATGTTACCCTTCCAAAAGCAGAAAATGACTTTGTGGAAAGTCTTTCTTGTTAAAAAAAAAAGTTTTAGTAAAAGCATAGCAGCTTCAGAAATGGAATATATGTATTTTTATGGGCCGTTATGAAATGAACTTGCAGTAACTAATAATTATTTTATACACCCATCTGCCTCCTTCAGAGACCTTCCAGGATTCAAGATCCCAAACCACCTGAGGCTAAAGAGAAACTCCCATGAAGCCCCTTCTTCCAGGGTGCAGCACCCTGTCCGTGCCAAGGAAAGAACACTTTTAAAACGGTGTTTCTCAATATTGGGGTACATTATGGATATGAAATCTTAGGCCAAATCCCCTTGGTCATATAAAACATGCCACATAATTGTATTTTTGGTCAGGGAGGAGCGTTACAAAATAAATATTTCCCCTTTAGAGAGCACTGGGCAGTGTTTGCTGACACCTGCACTCAGCCCCAGCAGGTTCCCCTGAAGACTTTGGCAAAGTACAGGCCCCTCCTTAATGAGGTGCCAGAGTTGGTTGAAAATTAAATATTAATTTACAAAAAAATTGCTGCATCTTAAAAATCAAAACCGAGGCCTGCACGGGAATGTCTGTGCCTCCTGCGTTCCCCTGGCTTTGAGTCTGTGAAATGTCCTGGGTCAACCAAGGATCACTGTCTTTTATTGAATTGCGTAATTCTTTTTCTTTCTAAAGCAGTCTGGGGAAGACATCAAGAAGTTTGCTTGTATTTTTTTTCTTTCTCAGAATTTTTTCTCTATTTCCCCCACTGGAAAATTCTTTCTGGAACTATTGATTTTTTAAAAAATTTGATTCCAAGAGATTCCTAGCTGTGAGGGCCATGGGAATACAAAGCAGTAAGTGTGGTGAGTGCTGGTTGCTCTTGGAGAACTTCTTCCAGCACTTCCTGGATAGTCCTTGGACCCAGTCACACCCAGTGGCTCTGAGGGCACTCGTCTGCTCCGGCAGCCGGGTTCCAGCATGATGACCGCAGAGGTGGCGTGTGGCTTTCACTCCCACTGCCCAGCTCCGCCAGGTGGGTTAGCTCTTCATTTCCCACCACTCAGGTGCTCTCAGTTCCAGAACCAGCAGTTTCCCCTCCGGCTCCCATGTTCTCACCAGAATTCCTCTCCCTTATTGGCCCACACATTCCCACACTCATTCGATTCAGATAAAACTTTGTCTAGCTCCGTGGCCTTCATTTTTAAGTGGCGTGATGGTTGCAGATGATATTACACTGGTCCTTTCAAGGCAAACTGAGTACATTTTTAATCCCCTAAGGTTCTGGAAACATTGCTCTTACCTCTAATGCAGAAATTTCGAGGCAGCAGGGCAAATGGGGAGGATTTAGGGACAGGCTGGCCTTTGAGGATGCTTCTAGTCACAGCACCTGCCGGCTGCCGCAGTCAGATCTTGGGGACTGGGGTTGCAACACTATCTGAGGCCCTAATTAGTCTACATATTTTAACACCATTTTAATCAGGAAAGTTTTTTTTTTGAGAGGTTGAAAGATGAGGAGCTTGACAAAAATGATTCTAAAGTGTATTTAAGAGAATAAATACCTGAGACTAGCCAAGAAAAATTTTGAAATGAATAATAAGGAGGGGACTACATGCTTGATTTGATATAAAAACATGAATTCCACTCTTGCCTAGTAGGTAGAAAGCTGAACATAGTGTCTCTCCCATCCTAACAACAACAGAGAAATCAAATAAACTCCAAAACCACAAATTTTCTTAAATCCATCAGAAAGCCAAGGTCATACAACAGGGAAGTCAGATAAACTATGTAAGAAACCATAAATTCTCTTAAATCCACCGGAAAGCCTGAATCTCAGGAAATACAGCCCCTCCAAAGGAGAGACGGGCATATACCCAAGGGCTCAGTTGTGTTCATATAGGAAGAGGAGACACTGGGTACCGCACAAAAAATAATAAATAGAAACCAGATAAAAATCTTAGATCGCTACAAGTCCAAAGTCCATGAGCAGGAGAGCACAGCAGCCCTCCCCACGTGCAAATCCAAGAGGCATTCACACCCGCTTGCAGGCTCTTCTGCACAAGCCTCCACCCACTGCTGGGGAAGGACGGAAGGCAGGGCAGGCCAGCAAAGAACCCTCCCGCCCTGGTGCAGGCCGGAGGAAACAAGCCACCAGCCCCCCCCCCCCCCCCCCCCCTCCAGTGGAGTCACTTAGGCTAAGTTCCACATCACCAAACCAAGACTTAACTTACAGTTTCTCCCAGAGGCGAATGCTGCTCGGGTCACAAACTGCTGAATAAAGCCAAGAAGCGCTTTAAAATTTCCTTAATTGAATTTCATTTTTTAACACACGTAAGAACTTTGAGACAGGATATTGCCAGCTGTTCTCTCCCAACATTTGCACAATTGTATACATTTGACATACACATTTTATGCACACATAATACATTTCTACTGTTTTCACTCAACAGTCATTTATCTTTTAGAACAATTAAAACATTTTAAATGGATGGTACTTTACCTTCATTTATTCAACTTCCAGTGCTCTTCAGACCCTTGTTTAGGTACGCGTTTCTCTTTAGTATCACGTTCCTCCCACTAGAAGAACTTCTTTAACGTTCTCCGTGGAGTATACCAGCTGGCATTGAAGACTTGGTATTCTTTTTCTGAATTGTTGGCCTACATTAGGGTGGAGGGTTTCTGGTCTTGTTTTTCTGTTTCCTTCCCTCGTTTTTGCCAGTGCTCTAAGGAAAACCGTGTTTCATCTTTTCGCCTGGAGACTGGGGCTTCTGACACAGAAAGGAGATAAGGAGGGTTCAGATGGAGTTCCATTACCCTGGGCAGTGGCTAGTTTTCCCTTCCAGACCCACACCAGAGAGATTCTTCCTCAGGACTTTGGCCAGTCTTTTCTGCAACTGCCTAATGCTCTCATGGAGAAAGGCCTGCACAGGAAGATGCAAACTCCCTCTGTGCATATGCTCCCCAGAGACTCCAGGCTCCCTCCCCAGCCCCCACTCATTCTCCACTAATTCTCACCTATGCCAGGGGAGTTATATTGATATTGGCTACACCTGCACCCAGGTAAGTGGGGCTCGTGTCCATGCTCCCCCACATGCTCCTGTAGATCCTTAGGTATCAGGCTACTTGATTGCCCTGTGACCTCAGCTTTCTGATGGGTCCAAAAAAGGTAGTAAACTTGCAGTTTGTGTGTAGTTTTTAAAATAAGAGTGAAGTTGACACTTTCTAAATCTGTATATCTTGAGCTTTCCATTCTCTTTTTACCTGGCTAACTCACGAGGCCATTTCGTTCCTCAACATGCTTTTCATACCCACAAGAATGCTTCGTGGCAGCCACAGCTGATGAAAGTCAGGCGCAGATAACAGCACACTAACAAGAAGGTGCTCCCAGCACCTGGGGGTAGCATTCTCCCCCGAAGTCAGCTCTACTTGGGAAAGCAGAGGTCCAACTAGGGGGAAGCCTGGGTCTCCAGCCCCAAGTGGGGAAGGGCCAGTGGAGAGTATAGCTTGCAGAGAGGGCGACAAGGATGCAAGAAGCCACCTGGGCCCTCTCCCCATCCAGGCCCTGTCCCTTTCCCCAGCCCCTGTCTCTCCCCTCATAGTTGCAATCTGGGAGGCTGGGACATGCCCAGTGCTAGCAGTGTCCCTGTGTGCAATGTCAGGACATCCCTCTCTGCAGCCGTGGGTGCAGTAAAGGTTGTTTCAGCTCTTGCCAGTGGAGATAACATGGTTGAGGAGGCTCACTTATTGGCAATAAAAAACGGGACCCAGAAGACACGAGCTGCACCTACTCCACACTACATATTGGCTTGGGGGTCTGAGCTGCTCTGGCCTCCAGCTGGTTCATCTGACTTCACTCTCCAACAAATAAAAGGGGACAAGGTGAGAGATGCGCATACGTACCTGGTGTACCCCTAGGGAGTATGAAAGAAAAGTTGCTTTCTTTCTTTTAAATGAAGAGCTAATAGGGAGCTTCTGAGCAAACAGCAGAGCCTCCCGTGAACTCCACTCAGCACAGCCTTTCCCCGTCGAGGTCTCTCACCCTCAAAGGCTCAGAGGTTTCGATGCTCTGTGCGCATTTATCAAAGACACTGCTTATGGATATGCTACACAAGAGCACTTGGTTTCTCTGCAGGGTTGTCTCAGTTGATGCACATTTGCATTTATTATTCACCTCAAAATACCCCCAAAGAGGTAGCTTTTGTTTTCTGTGCTTTACAGACAGGAAAAGTGAAGCTCACAGGGAATGACTAACCCAAAGTCACTCAGCTCCTAAGGAGAGGAAGCTCCTTGGAGCAGCACTAGAGGGGGCGGGGGGCACAGGGCCCACCTTCAAGGAAGCCATTTTCAGTGAGGTGCTTTCTTGCCTTTGTCACTGAGCCCTCCTGTTAAAGTCCAAGCCCACATATCAGTCTGGGTCCCAGCAAGAAACAGATGACATCATGCCCAAAGGGAAAGTTTAGTAAAGGGATTTACTTATATAATGTAATTAGCAAGGGGTGAGGAAATCTCCAGGGGATAGTGAAGGGCGGGCCCTCAGGGCTGGTGCATTAGTGTGCTGGAGCTGCTGACATACCACAGACTGGGTGACTTAGACAACAGAAGCTAATTTGCTCACAGTTCTGGAGACTGGAAGTCCAAGATCAAGGCGTTGACAGGTTTGGTTTCTTCTGAGGTCTCTCTCCTTGGCTTGCAGATGGCCATCTTCTCACTGTGTCCTCATGTGGTCCTTCCTCTGCACATATGCATCCCTGGTGTCTCTTTGCAGGTACTAATCCCCTCCTTTCACAGGGACACCAGTCATATTGGATCAGGGCCCACTCAAATGCCCCATTTTAACTTAACCACCTTTTAAAGGCCCTACCTCAAAATATGTTACATTCTGAGGTGTTGGGGGTTAGGGTTTCAAGACATGAACTTGGGGGGAGCCACAATTTAGCCTGTTAACAGCAGTGGGGGCATGCTGTTAGCACCCTGCGACTGAAGGGGCTATAGAGATTACCAGAACCCAGGCCCCGACAAGGACGGCTGCATGGAGAGGGCCACCCAATAGCAGTGGGCCTTTGGGAGAGAGGTGCAGCCCGCAGAGCCTGGCAGGGAGGGAGTGGGGGAATAGACACCCTGACATCGGTTTGCTCCCATCTCTAAGCTCCTTCCCACTGGTGCCTCTCTTGGGCTGAACCCAATGGGAAGCCAGAGGCAAGGGAACCCACTGACATGGTCCACTGGCTCAGCCTCCTAGGCTTAGAGTGGGCTGGGAAAGGTAAGGGGCAAGTTCCAGATACTCAGTGTGGCTGGCAAACTGAACACTAAATTCTGCTCTGAAGCAGTGGTGGTTTATGAGAGGGGCATCCACAGGCCTCATTTTTCAGTTATTCCTGGGTGTGCTTAAAGGAGAGAGGACACTGAGGAAATAACTGTGTCTATAGGGTCATTCTGGGAAGACAGTTCCTAAGAAAACAGTCTTCCGAGATGCCTTCCCTAGGATTAGGGTCAGAAGTGTCATCCACATTGCTCATGTGGACAGCAGGGTGGGTTTGGGTACCACCTGGGTTGCCACCCTCTCTGTGGAGTCCTGTCTAGTCACTGAGTCCAGCCGCGTTCACGTGATTGAGCCACTAGGCCTCTGCCCATGCCACTCCCTCTGCCTGCGGCGCCTTCACACTCCTTTTTCTCTGGCTGACTTGTGTCCTCCCAGAACCCAATCCTGGACGTCAGGCCCAGGTCAGCTACTACTCTTTGGGGTGCTCCCATCACAGCTGATGCTCCCACTGCAATACTACCTGTTTGAGTGACTGAAACAGACTCATAAAATTTTAAAAAGCCCATCCTACGGCGCCCACCATGGCATTAGGCCTTGGTCCAGATTCACAAAATCAAGGCAATCAGCCAGACTAAAGACATTCTCCGAACTTCCTGTAATGTAAGGAGACTCTTGTTGGAGATGTTAATAGGCAGACCAACTTTACTGTTCAAGCCATGTGTCAGAGGCCAACAGCAAGTGATAGGAGTGGTTATCCAAAGATCTCAACATTTTATTATGTTTTAGGGAGGAAAATAGCATGGTGAGGGTAGACGGGGGCTGGTATCCATTCATCCACCTGAGCATATGCTGGGGCCACTGTGTTAGGAGGTCAGGGGGTCCAGAGAAGCAGAGCTGATGGTCCCTGCCCTGCAGTTACTTATGGCCAGGTAAGCGAGACAGTATCCATGTGAGGCATTAGATGAGAGCACTGTGTGCTTCACCGAGGCATTTGCCGCAGGCACAGACTGTCTCTCGTAAGTGCCACAGGCAATGCAGCGCAAAGTAGCCGACTCAGGGTTCAGAGTGCAGGCTTTGGAATCAGTCTTCCATCCTGACTCTTACCAGCTCTGACACCGGACACATTATTTAATCTGTCTGAAGCTGTGCCATCATCTGTGCAATGGAAATAACAGTGCCTTCCACACAGGACTATTGTGAGGGGAAATGAGCGAGGAGCACAGATGAAGTAGTCACTGATTGTAAGCTGCCTCATTGACAAAAGTACACAGGGACTCAGGAGAGGAATCACCGTGGCTGGGTGGTCAGGAAGGCTTCATGGAACATGAGACTTGAATTCCACCTGGGAAGGTGGGTTTGAAATGTCTTTGGATGATGAGCAGAAGGATGGGTCAAATAATGACCCCAAAACACTGGCCTAATGAGAGTAATTCCTATGGCCCCTGGGCTTAGACCCTTGCCCAACCTCTGGTTTCTGTTCTTCAATCAAGACTTCAGCGTGAGGCACCACCCCCTCCACGGCCCACTTCCAGGTCTGGCTAATTCCCCTCCTGCTCCAAACCTCCATGATTTGCTACATGCCATGTGGCCCTCTAATTCCATCCCAAGGCTCCAGAGGTGCAGATCTGCAAACCAGCATGATTAGCCACCACTGCTGGCTTCCCATTCAGCATATAAATCTAGTGCCTGGGATTACCTCATGCCAGAAAACCGAAATCCAAGTCAGATGGTTAAGGCATTAATAGCAGTGAGTGTTGTAAAGACTCAACAATGCGAACCTTCCCAAAATGAACCATTCTGACCTCCCTCGCGCTGACAATGCGTGTGTGACATCATGTGTAAATGAGCCTTAAATTTGAACCAGGTGCCGAGAGCTGTCTGGCGTCTCCTGGCTGCTGTATTAACCACTAACATGCACAGGGGGATTCTGAGGCAGTAAAATGGAGTGAAACTATGGCAGTGACCAGCCCTGGTGCAGCAGCTGTGGCAGTGAACATTCAAATCACGCCCACCCTGTTGGGCCCAGGCCCCCAGGCCCTGTAAAGCTTATTTCCGGAGGGCTGGGGAGCCCAGGGAATTTGGCTGGCTTCACTCAACCGACAAAGCTCTTCTATGCAAATCGAATCACTCCGACTTGCTCCCTGGACTTGATTCTGAGGTCTGTTTTGATTTGCATCCAGGAGGTGGGACTCTGAGCTCTGGCTAAAGCTTGTCGGTTGGTGACAGTCAAAGCTGGTGCATGCAGGGACAGGCAGCCTAAGATGTATTTTTGGAGGGTACCACTTCCAAGGAAGAGAGCCAGCTCCAAATCCTTAGATGCTGATATTTACCAGGCTGGCACCTGGAGATAAAAGTATGCCTCTGCCCAGTTGGGCCTGTCCCCACAGCAGGTGACATGACAAACAGGCTCTAGAGATCACTAAAATAACATCTGGGGGGGCTGGAATTAGGTATGTATGCGGGGTGGGTTGTCCCTACCATTGTTACATGTAAGTATGAGAGTAGATGAAGGATAAAAGTGAGTTAACTAGAAATTAAGCCTGGATAAAATTGAGTCTTTTTGTTTTAATGCTTACTGTTCATGGTGCCCAATCCCAGGTTGTTAACAGCATGACCACGTTAAAAGCCTGTATTCTGATCATCACTAGCAGGCCCATCCACAGTGAGACAGTGAGCATAGGAAGGAGGCATACAAAGGGATTCTCTCTTGGTGGAGATTGTTCTAGAAGCTCTCTACATGCTAGTGAAAAGAAGCTGGAGCCAAAGAGAGGTTAAAACCCACACTCCATGGATCCCACAGGACTTCAGCACTAAAGGAGTTCTTTGTTGCTCAGGGCAGCTCTTAAACCACTAACACTCACTGCAATGAACTGTAGCGTTGAGTGTGGCGGGGTGGGGGTGGGCGGCAGCTCTTGGATGGAGGGTAAAAAGAGGCTGGTAGATACAGCATCTTTCCTAAAAGCTGTGGTTAGATATACGAGGTCTGTCTGGAAAAAGTCCAGCCATTGTTAATATAGTAAGAATGGTTTGCATGACATCGATGTAACCTGGAGCCAAGGAGAATGGACTGAAACGCACGCACGTGAACAATGATGACCTCACTGTACTAGTCAGTGGGGACAGTAGATGCCATTGAGAGACCACATGTACTGTGTGGCCATTACATTCAAAATGACTGAGCAAGTAGAGCAATGAATCTGCATCAAATGTTGCGTTCAGCTTGAAAATTCCTCCACGGAAACTATTTGGATGATTCAGAAGGCCGCAGCTGTGGGCAACTGGTGATTGGCAGCTTCATCACAACAACGTGCCCACTCAAGGAGAGTCTCGTGCAGTTTTTTGGCAAAACATCAAATCACCCAGGTGACTCAGCCCTGCTATAGTACAGATTTGGTGCCGAGACTTCTGGCTTTTTCCAAAACTAAAATCACCTTTGAAAGGGAAAAGATTTCAGATCATCAATGAGATTCAGAAAAACAAAAAGGGGTAGCTGATGGCTACTCTGACAAAGGACTTTGCAGAGTGTCTTAGACAGTGGAAGAGATGCTGGGAGAACTGTGTGAGGTCCCAAGTTGCCTACTTTGAAGGGAACTGAGGCGTCATTGTCCTATGTACAGTGTTCCTTGTATCTTCAATCTTTTTCAATAAACGTCTCTTTTTCACAGTGCATGGCTGGATACTTTCTGGACAGATCTCATAAATATATAAGAATTTGTATATTTTGTAAAGAAAGCAAATGTACAATAGCATCGAGATGTTGAGGATGGGTCTCCTGAAGTTTACATGAAGTCACAGTCTTAGAAGTCCTTCAAGCGAAGGGAGCGTTGTGTTAGGTTTTGAGGACAGGGGAAGAGCTTGGGAGAAGAAACGGAACACAGCATGAATGGCCGAGCAAAAGCATACAGGCAGAACTCATGGGAAGGACCTTAAGATGCCAGACTGAGACCTCTTATTCTTAACAGAATCTGAGGGCATGGAGGATTTCCCAAAACTCCAGAAAAAGCTTCTCATGATCCCTGGAGCTGAAATTTTAGAACAAATTAAGTGTGGGTTTTCAGACGACCAGCCCTTGAAGGTTGGAAGTTCCTCTTTTCATATAGCTTCTGGAAGATGATGCTGCTGACAGAGAGAGAGGCAACTGACGTTTCCCTCTCATGCCTGTCCCAAAGGCCTTCAACCAAGACCCCTGCCTTCTGTTCGATGGAAAGTCCAAACTCGGCCTGGCTTCCTCAACAGCCAGGACTCTGACCTTCAGCTTTATTTCTCCAACTGCCACCAAATCATGGCTCCTGGCAATTTTTTACTTGTCACTTCAGAAATATACCATTTTCTTGTACATTTGTTACTATCTTTTTAAACAGGAATGCCTTCCTTCCACTCTTACTTCTTTGGTTATCCTGCAATTTTGTTCAGCTACTACTGCCTCCACAAAATGATCCCCACTCACTTAGAAGGTAGTGAGCCCCCTCCCCATGAAATAGTCCACGAGAGCTTCATATTGTCCATCAAAACATGTAATTCTTCCAACAAGGGCCCACTGATGGTCTAGCTTGCACACGGCACACACAGTGGCCAAACCCTGGCCTCCAGGATATCACAATCTTAGCTGCTACTACACAGAGAAATCCCAGGAGTGGTTTACCAACTAAAAAACAAATAATGTATATGAGGCAGGACTGAAAAAACAAAAAAAAACAAACAAAACGAAATTATCTTCTGGAAGGCGGGTCCCTTGGAGTACGGGCTTCTCCCATTAGGTGAGTATTCTAGGAACCCGCCTGTATCAGTGTGCCAGCTGGCACTGTTGTGAGAGGCTGAGTTTGGCTTCAGTGATTTTTTTTTTTTTGGAAGAGTTTTTCAACTCATTTGCCCATTTCATGATGAGTGATTTACAAATGTACCTGCCCACACCATGCTCACTATTCAGCAGTGACTGACCAAAAATGTCATGACCTCTGTGCCCCACCTTCCCTATTTACCCTATCTCACCCTGAGTGACTTTTTCCCCCATCTGATTCCTACTATCACTATCCAAAAGGATAAAAGTTAGAAGTGGGGTCAGGGAATTATGATCCTAAATACAAGACACCTCAGGTTGATACAAGGCACATTCTGGGAGCCCAGTTTCTAACTTACTAGGCTTGGTTCTAGAAAACCTAGGACAGTGACTCCAAGGGGAAGTGTTAGGAAGTGTAGAGCTATCCCCAACATCCAAGATCCACTTCTTTGAAGGCTTGGTCTTTTGTTGTCAAAAGAGAAGCATTTCCCTATAATTAATGACTAATCAAGAATGAACCCTTCAGTCAGTAAGTGATACTGTACTGCCATTGAGATGTCAACTACAGTTGCCTGCACTTTGAGAGGCTAAGTTGATTCAATCTCATCCTCATAGAAAGACAGCCTCACAACACTTCTGATGTCCCCAGGGACCCTGGGAAAAAGCAGTGGCTTACATTTTTTCTGGTCACCTGACTTGCATATATGCTATTCTTGTTCTGCCCCATGTGGCTCCTGAGAAGGGTTTACACACACACACACACACGCGCGCACTTCTGTTCACACAAGACATTTTGTGTATAGCGGACTGACTGGTTTCAAGAGATGAAAGCATGCAAATTAAAACTGAGTATTAGGCATTTCTGTTCTTACAATGCCTTTCGGCCACTTTTTTTTTCTCACAAGCTCCAGACTCCCATCACTGATTTGGCATCCAGTGCCCTTTTCCCTTTACTTCTCAACTCCTAAACGCACGTTCTTTTTTACAGAGCGCTTTCACTTCCTTTCTCCTGCTGGCCCATTCCCGTCAGGTCTCACCTTTCTTTTTAATTGAGGCAAAACTCACATAACATAACACATAACATAAAATTAGCCATTTTAAAGTGTACAATTCAGAGGCATTTAGTACACTTACATTGTTGTGAAACTGTATAGGGTCTCACCTTTCATCCCAAATGACCTATCAAGATATTTTCCTCAACAAGGACATTATAGATATTTCCCTTATTAAGAGAAATTCTGGGGCCAGATGCTTTCCCCTACTTAAACCTTGTTTTGCCATGGATACAAGTCTTTTGGCATTTGAGGAAAAGATGCCACCAAACAGCTTTTCATCCTTTTGGAGAAAGGAATTTGTAAAAAAAAATTTTTTGTGAAACATTTAAACTAGATTTGTGCACAGAAGGTGATAGTTACAAAACAAATGTTCAGCTTCACTACTGAATGGAATATCAGCGACTTACTTGCAAGTCATTCAGCAAATACATATATGAGGTCTGTCTGGAGAAAGTCCAGCCACTGTTAATATAACGAGAATGGTTTGCACGGCACCAATGTAACCTGGCAGGTAAGGGTGGACTGGAATGTGCATGTGTGAACAATGATGACTTCACTGTACCGGTCAGTGGAGGTGGTACATGCCATTAAGTGAGCACGTGCACTGTGTGGCCATCACATTCAAAATGACTGAGCAAGTAAAGCCATAAATCTGCATCAAATTTTGTGTTATGCTTGAACATTCCTCCACGGAAACTGTTCAGATGACTCAGAAGGCCGCAGCTATGGGCAACTGGTGATTGGCAGCTTCATCATGACAATGTTCCCATTCATGTGTCAACACCTCGTGCAGTTTTTTTGTGAAACATCAAATCACCCAGGTGGCTCAGTCCCCCTACAGTCCAGGTTTGGCGGCCTGTGGCTTCTGACTTTTTCCAAAACTAAAATCACCTTTGAAAGGGAAGAGATTTCACACTGTCAGTGTGATTCAGGAAGATACTACAGGGCAGTTGATGGCGATTGGGAGAACTGTGCGAGCTCCCAAGGTGCCTATTTTGAAGGGGATGGAAGCATCATTGTCCTATGTACAATGTGTCTTGTATCTTGTATCTTCTTTAATAAATGTCTCTGTTTTTCACATTACATGACTGGATACCTTCTGGACAGACCTCATGTTTACATGTTCATACATAATAATTTATATGTGGGTAGCAAAACAAACATGAACAAATGTTAAATTTCAGTTGTTAGTACATCGACATATTATTCCACCTTTATATATGTTTGAAACTTTTCATTATAAAAAGTTGCGAAAAACTCAGAGTACAGTGTTTTTGTTTAGATAATTTATAGTAAACAGTAGGAATATGTGTTATACACAAAGATTTAGGGTATTGGGCATATGTTTGATGTCACCTGTAGTCCTTATACTGAAATATTTAAACTAACTAAATCTGATAATAGATCCAAGGACTAGATGACCTTCCTGAGACAATGACAACACAGGACCCCTGAAGAGAAATAACAATGGACAACGTTTCTCCTAAGAATATCACGCACAGGTGTCCTCCTCTCCTGGGAACAGCACACATGTGAAGGGGACAATTCTTACATGACATTCATCGCAGCCATAAGAAAACTCCTTAAACACACCACAAAGTAAGATTCGACAATATTTACTGAGCACCAGTTAAGTAAACGTACGGCGACAGGTGCTGTGCATACCCCTAGGACATGCCCATGTGTCTGTGGGTTAGTAACAACTGAGTCGAGGAAGAAGGTATTTGAATGTGAAAAGATAAACATCACAAAATTTAAAGAGCAACTACTATATTGTTGGTGGGAATGTAAGTTAGTCAAACCTCTAATGGAGGGCAAATTAGTAAGATCTATCAAAATTAGAAAAGAACACGCCTTTTGACTCAGAATTCCAGTTAAATGGGTGGGAATTTAACCTACAGATATATTCACATATGGGCTAAATGTTGTAGGCATAAATTTAATAATTGAAGCATTATATAAAATAAAATCTTTTAAATATTTGTTTTTTAAAATAATATATTTATTTTTAGAAAGAGGGGAAGGAAGGGAGAAAGAGAGAGAGAAACATCGATGTGAGAGAGAAGCATTGACTGGTTGCCTCTAGTTTGTGCCCCGACCAGGGACTGGACCTCAGCCTAGGCATGTGCCCTGCATGGGAGTCAAACCTGGGACCCTTAGCTTTGTGAGAAGATGCCCAACCAACTGAGCCACACTGGTCAGGATAAAATTTCAAAAATATTTAAAACCCTAAATGTGCAATGATAGGAAATTGGTTAATTAAGTTATGGCACATATATTAATGGCATAAAATGAGTTGTTCAATAGAGTTAGATAGCTTTATAAGTTTCGATATAGAATAGTCTTCAAAACATAATGTCAAAGAAAAAATAGACACATGGGGCTACCTCAAACTTAAAAGCTTCTGAGCAGAAAACAATCAAGAGAATAAAAATGCAACCTACAGAATAGGAGAAAATATTTGCAAATCATATATCTGATAAGGAGTTTATATCTAAAATATGTAAGAACTCCTAAAACTTAATAACAAAAAAACAAATAGCCTTATTTAAAAGTGGGCAAAGGGCTGAAATAAACATTTCTGCAGAGAAGATATACAAATGGACAATGAGCACATGAAAAGATGCTCAACATCACTGATTATGAAGAAAATGCAAATCCAAGCCATAATGAGATAACACCTCACACCTGTTAGGATGGTCCTTACTGAAAAAAAAAACACAAAAAAACAGAAAACAACAAATGCTGGTGAGGATAGAGATAAACTGGAACCCTTGTGCTTTGTTGGTAGGGATGTGAAATGGTATAGCCATTATTAGAGATGCTCTTCAAAAACTGAAAAATAGAACAACCATATTATCCAGTAATTCCATTTCTGAATACATATCCTAAAGAACTCAAAGAGACTTGTGCACCTTGCTCAATGATTGCAGCACTGTCCACAACAGTCAAGAGGTGGAAATGATTTAAATGTTCATCGACAGATGAATGGATAGAGAAATTGTGGTACATACGTACAATGGAGTATTATTCAGCCTTTAACAAAGGACTCCTGTCACATGCTACAACATGAATGAAACTTGAGGACATTACGCTAATAAGCCAGTCACAAAGGACACATGCTGCAGAACCCCACTGCGTGAGGTAGCTGAAACAGTCAAACTCACAGAAGCACAAAGTACGATGGTGCTGCCAGGGCCGAGAAGAGGGGGAAATGAGGAGCTGCCGTACAATGAGCATAGAGTTGTAGCCATACGGGATGAAAAAGTTCTAGGGAACTGCTGTACAGTATGCATACATAATTAATAATAGTATCATACACTTAAAAGTTTGTTAAGAAGGCAGATTTCCTGTTAAGTGCTTTTTACCATCATTTAAAAAAATGTATCTATTTATCTATCTGTATCTTGAAATATCTCTAAGTGAAGAGAAGTCAAAGTGCAGAGGATTGCATGTAGTACGCTAACATTTGTGTATGTGTGTGTTCTGTGTATATATATACAGTTAACTAGGCTTAGAACATATTTACAAGGATACAGAAAGTTGTAAGAATGGTTGCTTCCAAGGAGGAAAACTGGGTGCTTGGAGCAGAAGTGGGAGGGAAGCAATTCTGTAAATTCTGAATTGGTACCATGTGTATATTACCTATTAAAAAATGAAACACAAAAGTAATCAATGAAAAAATAGAGAATATATTACAAGGTACTAATGATGTATACCAAAAGAATCACACAGATATTAAGGGGTAAGTTGGAGTGGAGAGTGAAACATTTACAAGGTGGTGTTTGAGCTGGTCCTTGAAGAACGGGAAGCACTTGTCTAGGCAGAGGAAAGAAAAGAGGACAGTCTGGGTGTATAAGTGGAAGTTGGAGTGGGCAAAGGACAGTGGAAGTAAAAATGGTGAAGCAGGGTAAC
Organism: Macrotus californicus; assembly: GCA_007922815.1. Taxonomy (NCBI): domain Eukaryota; kingdom Metazoa; phylum Chordata; class Mammalia; order Chiroptera; family Phyllostomidae; genus Macrotus; species Macrotus californicus. The sequence continues at coordinate 73,703 of VMDR010002455.1, forward strand.
GAAAGGCAAATCAAGTGCCAGCCAACGAAACAGTATCGATGTATTGCAGAATGTAGGTTAAGAAAAAAAGGAAAAACTACAGTTTAGTAGGTGAGACAGGGGAATGTGAAATTAATGTGGTGGGCAGTAGGGAGCCACTGGAGGCTCTTGAGCAGAAAAGTCATACTATGAAAGCAGGATTCCAAGGAGATCAGTGGACAGCAACAGACAAAATGCACAGGAAGACAGACATCTGTGAGAAGGCTGAGGCAACAATCCAATGGTTGCCCATTACAGTCATCTGGGAAGCTTTAAAAATATATATTGAGCCCTGGCTGGTGTGGCTCAGGGGATTGGGTGCCGACCTGTGAGCTGAAAGGTCACTGGTTCAACTCCCAGTCAGGGCACATGCCTGGGTTGCCAGCCAGGCCCCCAGTTTGGTGTGTGAGAGGCAACCGATTGTTTCTCTCACATTTTGATGTTTCTCCCCCTCTCCTTTTCCCTCCCTTCCCTTTTCTAAAAATAAATACATAAAATCTTTAAAAAAAAATACATACTGATACCTAGGCCCCACCCCACAAAGATTCTGATTTAACTGGTTTGGGGCGAAGCCCAGACATCATCATTTTTGAAAGCTCCCCAGTGATTCTAAATAGCGGCCTAAGTTCAGAATCACTGCAATAATCCAGGTACAGAGATGAGGGCCAAGACTCCAGTGCTGGTCAGAAGTGGGAGACAGGACAAAAGCAAATGTAGGAGACATGTCGAAGGAGGAATTGATATGGTGACAGTCTGCAGGTAAGGAGTGAAAAGATATTGTCTGTTAGATTCCATTTGCACTCATTCAACAAATATTTAGTAAGCCTCTCCCGAGTACCAGGCACCATTCTGGACTGTAAGGATTTGGTGACGAACAAGACAGACAAGTCCCAGTTCTTGTGAAACTTGCAGCCTGGTGGGCATGGACAACCAACAATAGACAAGATCTCTGGTAGTGACCTGGATACCAGGGTAGTTACAAGGCATGACCACAGGTTGGGGGCTGCTTGTTTTTGTCAGATGGTCAGGGAAGACCTTCTGAGTTGGGTAACATTTGAGCTGAGGCTTGACTGATGAGGAGCCAAGCCTTGCAAAGGCCTTTGAAGAAAATGTTCTAACTAGGGAAAAGGAAAGCACATGGGAACACGTTTGGTGTGTCTGAGGTGCAGAAAGGCCTGTGTGGCTGAAGAAGAGTGACAGACAGACATGAGACAAGGCCAGAGAAATGTGTAGATAACAGACGAAATGGGGCCTCGTAGGCCATGTGTGGGTTTCATACTCAGTGAGGTGGGAAGCCCTTGGAGGAAATTAGGCAGGTTAGTGACATGACCTGATTTACATTTTAAACAACTACTTTGGCAGCAGTCTGGAAATGGATTGCAGGTGGCAGAAATGGAAGCAAGAAAACCATTTGGGAGGTTAGATTAGAACAGTGGGGCTGCTGAGAGACACAGGAAAATGTGGAGAATACACTTGAACACACTGAGTTCGAGGTAACTGTGAGACATCCAAGCGTAAATGTCCTGGAGCAATTAGAAACAGAAGCTACATGAGAATTTAGGCTATACCTACTGACTTGGGAGACAGTCCGAGGGGGCGAAGAAACCCAGGTTACAGGGCACTACGGTAATACGACTTCACCCAAAGAGGAGACTAACAACGGCTTGGAAGAAATGTCCCTAGGGGTGGGGTTCAGGGCTCTGTGGCTGCTCTTGTCTCACTGAACATTTTTATCTGTGAATTAAAAGAAACTGTAGGATAACGAAGGATATCAAAATGCAGGGAATGACAAAAAAGCAGGGAACAATGATGCACTGGAACCAAGACTCAAAAAAGATAACTGCTGACGGATGAACTGCCGCTATCACAATGAAAGTCGACAGATACGTAGTACAGATGACAGATGGGTGTGTGCGTGAACATGTGTAGGCACATATGTGTGTATGTATATATATTCTTTCATACTTACAAAAATTAAAATCAATAGCACAAGTCCTAGAAATCTGACAGTTTACTTGAAAAAGAGTTGGAGCTTTTATTGACCACATACCTTGTGAGCCTGAAGTTTAATGTCATTGTGAAAAAGCTGATATAAAATCAGAATATTTAATACAAAACTACAAAAATTATTCTTTTTTTTTAGTCCTCACTGGAGGACATTTTTACTTGCCTTTTTAGAGAGAGAGCACAAGGGAGTTAGGAAAAGAGAAAGAAAAACTTTAATGCAAGAGAAGCGTTGACTGGCTGCCTTCCTCCGCACCCAGACCGGGGATCCACACCAGGACCAGGAGTCACACACATCCAGACCAGGCGTTGCAGGCACTCACCCCTGGACCAGGAATGAACCTGCAACTTAGGTATGTGCCCTGACTGGGAATCAAACCCACAACCCCTCGGTTATGGGATGATCCTCCAATCACTGAGCCACACTGGCTAGGGCAAGGATTATTTCTAAAATACTATTTTCTGATCAGGCCACTGACTAGGTGGAAAACTGCGATTTGAAGAACAGTCTAGTAACAAAATTGTACATTAATTCAGTTCAGTGCTTAACTGCATGCTCAAGCTCTTCCCGAATGCCATGTAAAAGAACTAGAAGACTAGAAGAAGCAGGTGTATTTCCTTTGGTTGAGAGAAAACTCAGTCTTCCAACACTGAAGGTCTTCAGAGAATTCAACTTGTCCAAAATTAGAAAGAGGTAGAGCTAGGATTTGAACACAAGTTGAGTGTGACTCAGAAATCTTTAAAACATATAAATGCGAATAGATAGGAACGTGCATACGTAATTTTTCCTCTGAGTTAGCAGTTCCACTTGTCAAGTCTATCTGAAAAGGTTCAGGCAGAAAACTCGAGGCCATATCTGAGCTTTCTTCAGGTCAGAAATGTGGCTACTTTCACTTCACAACTTCAGGGCTGGGACGGCTCCCAGCCCACAGCAGGCGCTCAGTAAATATTCGCTAAGTGAATCAACCAGCCCCTTGGCTGGTGGTGTGCGGTGGTCACATTTTATCTCACGCTGTGCACGAGCTAAGACACAGACACATTCGCACAAGTGAAAAACGTCTCTCTGCAAGTCCTTTCTCTCTTTAGCACCCCATAGGAGAAAGTCTTTTCATCCGTCTGTCTGTCTTTGTTTCTGTTTTTCTCTTTCTTTCCTGGCCACTCAATTTCCCTCTCCACCCATTTACTTTGCCCCACAGGTGAATGAACCTCTTGTTCCCCCCTGTCCACCTGGCCATCAGCCAAGTTAGTCCCCCTGCTCCTCATAACTGCTCACCTTAGTGGACAGCCTGGCAAACTGGGACAGTGGGTCACGAGGACAGTAAAAACATCTATCAGGTTGTTGAAGAAGGGTGAGAAACAGAAAGAATTCTGACCGCAATGGGAACCCACACCCACAGTATCTCTACTCAACCTTCACCAAAATTGTGTTTTCCTGTTCTTCCTACTTCATATGGAAAGATTACGGTAGGAAAAAAATGGATAAATCAGGTGCTTGAATTAGAAACACAAATTTCTCAGTCCTATATTAGGTTCTGAAAAGTTTTAGGACCAAAAATTATGACACTAAAACTGAGGCAAAGTGATTTGCAGGAAACAAACTGCATTTTCCGGAAGGTTAATTCTGACACAGCCCTGAGCATGGTCAATGTGCAGAGAGGAGAAGCAGGTTAAAGTTGGGTGTTTGGGTCTCTGTGTGTCTAGCATCTACTTTTTGTCTCTATATGCTGCACTGGCGGCATCAACGGGAGAGCCAGCCCAAATGGAAATACTCTCCACACCCAGCCACCCACAGATTATCTAGTAACTGGATCCTGCAGATACACAGGGCAGAGAGTGGAGAAGAGAAAAATCTGTTTACCTTAAAAAGAGATCTTCCAAATTCATTAACATCTCATATAATGCTCACATAACCGTATTCAAATATAAAATAGTACAACTGCAAGGGACACACTGAGAAAGAAAAGCATCTTTCCCAAATGATCTCTGCCCACTTCACCCCTGCCCCATCCCCCTAACCGGGGAAGAAAATAGTTGTTAGAGGCGGCTGCTTTCCACGTTCGGCAAATACAGAGCATGAGGGTTTGCTAAGATGATGTTTTTAGAATGCCACAGCCCATTTAAAGGCATGTGTAAGTTTATCTGAAAATGGATGGATTGTTTCTGCTTTTCCATTGGTGCATCAGTGGACTTGAATTTAAAAAGTGCCAAGGTAGGAAGAAACACTAAGAGTAGGGACAAACAAAGCCAGTTAGAAATCGCGAGATCACGCAGAATCTATGGTACTTTCAAGGCTTCCATTCTATTCCTAAATTGTGCTGAATTTCAGATTCTGCTTGTATGTAAAAAAGCAAAAAAAAAAACAACACAAAACAAAACAAAACCAAAAAACCCAACAACAACAAAGATTTCCAGACCGTGGGTGTTTAAAGGGCCTTCACACAGTAGATCAACCCCCTGCTGTCCTGTTTTCTCCGCAGCCAGACTGAAATAATACGGCACCAGCAGAGGTGTGAATTACCCCCATTCATCTTAATGGAGTGTTAACTTCAAAGGCTTGTTTTAACCATTGAAATGCAAAGCTCAGGAGTAAACATTCCGTTACAAAAAGTACAATTTAAACATTCACCCTCAACATACGAAAGTAATTTATATTCTCAGCACTTCGTCTTTTAATTTAGCAAACAAGTCTCCAAGTGTTGGAGAAGTATGTATTTTGTGCTTAACTTAGTTTTATTTTAAATAGTTATTACCTAATAAATTATGAACATTAAGCCCATAATGAGAAGGCCTGTATTTCCCAGGAAAAGTGCTGAGCAGTGCTGAGCAAGGTTTCTCCGCAGTCCTGGCGAGGGGGCCTTGCTCTGAGCAGCTACCTTATTAGCTTCTTCCAAACTCAGAGGGAAAGTTGTGACTCTAAACAGGCAACGAGATAAGGCAGAATACCAAAGTAAAATAAAAATAAACACCTCCACAAATAATTTCTCTTGATATTAATTGAGTGTTGTGCACAGTGTCCAATAGGTTCTGGTCCCTTTGCCAAACCTCCCACGACACTATCCCATGAGCAGGTGACAAATGTATTAATTGATGCCCAGCTGTCATCACACTCAACATTTGCCCCAGGGGGCATCCTTGCATCTGTTGCAGATTTAGGGTTATTCTGGTATTACTGGAGTTCGATTTTTTAAAGCAGCTGAGCACCTATCTGTGTTTGGACCTATAATGTCATAAGCAGAAAGAGGGTGCGAGAATGAGCTTATCGGACTGACGATTCTGGCTGACCTGAAGCCGCATGGGAGGCCGCGCCTGGCTGTGTCCCTGGGGCCGTGCTAAGTGCCCAGTTTCAGGAAGGCGTTAGGAGGAGAGTGCAGCTGGGGTAGCGCGGTGGGAAAGCACTAAAAAGAATGCACGTGGGGCCAGCTCCCCTGTGAGTGAAGGTAAGAGAAGGATTCAAAACATATTCATTGTGCAAAATGGAAGATGAAATTCCATGTCCCTGATTGAGAGCAAATTCATTTTACTGCTCAGATTAAGGGATGGGAGAAGGGGGATAAATATCAGATCTATGAAGAGAACCTGTTTCAGACTCTACCTAATTTATACAAGGTCACTTAATCCTCTCAACACAACCCTGTATAATAGGTATTAACTCCATCTAATACCTATGTGAAAGTGGAGGCTTAAAGAGGTAAAGCAGTTTGCCTAAATTTATTGAGATTTCAATCTAAGGCTTTCTAACCCCCAAACTTGGACTTTTTCCATTACTCTGTGCTGATCTCAGGTTGCTAAAGAAGTATCTTAACTCAAAAGAGAAGCTCAGTTGTCAATTTTTCAGCTCATTTCCTAAGTGGGAAGCAAGGGGGCACCTGTAAAGGTGTGGATTTCCATACATGCAAATTGGCACTTTGCATGCAATTCCCTACTTTACATGTGCACAGGGGCAGAATTACATTTCTACTGATACTCCCTGACTTCAGTTGGCTGCTAAAGTACCCTTTATATATAATACTCATAAGGGAGACCTAGCTTCTGGTTTCCAGCCAGAAATAAGCCACATCAATGGGAAGACTGGAATGATTTATAGAATCTCCAAACAAAATATGATAAAAAATCATCAATATTTGTCTCTGTGCCAAGTAGAAAGTCACATGTTTTAAGGACAAACAAGAAAGCTCAGAGGACTTTCAAATCCACAGCCAATCATCACAGATCTATCTTATAATGAACAACAGAGAAAAATCACAGACGTTTCTTACGCAGGATTTGGAGTCAGGGCAAAATACCAAGTGGAATAATCCCACAGTTTTGTTACTAGTGATTGATGTTGACAACATTAGCCCACAAGCTAAGATTCAATTTTGTATATAAGCTTAACATACTGATTTCTTTAAAAAACAAACAAAAGATTGACTCACTATACTTAATGACATTAAAAACTTCTGCCCTGTGAGAGACACTGTTAAGAGAATGAAAAGAGAAACAGATTGGGAGAAAACCTTCACAAAACACACATCTGATAAAGGGCTGCTCTCCAAAATCTACAGAGAATGATTAAAACTCAAAAAAAAAAAAAAGGAGAAAACGACTCAAGATAAAAACAGACAAAGGATCTGAACCTCACCACAGAGAATATGCAGATGGCAAATAAGCATATGAAAAGATGCTCAATATCACATGTCATTAGGGCGATACAAAATAAAACACCAAAGTGGGATGCAGCCACATGCTCATCACCACGGCAAAAAATAAAAACACCAACACCACCAAATACTGGTGAGGCTGTGGAACAACAGGAGCTCTCCTTCAGTGCTAGTGGGACTGCAAAATGTTACAGGCACTTTGGAAGGTGGCTTGGCAGTTTCTTACAGGACTACACATATTCCTACCTTTGGATGCAGCACTGGTGCCCTTCGGTGTTAACTCAGATAAGCTGAAACCTATGTCTACACAAAAACTTGCACAGTTCTATTCAAAATTGCCAACATTTGGAAGCCACCCAGAGGTCCCTCAACAGGTGAATGGAAAAACAAACAGTGGTACATCCGTACAATGAAACATATTATTCAGTGATAAAAAGAAATGAGCTGTCAAGCCATGAAAAGACATGTAGGAAACTTAAGAGCATATTGCTCAGTGAAAGAAGCCAGTCTGAAAGGTTAAGATACTATATAATTCTAACTGTATGACCTGCTGGAAAAGGCTCATGGCTTTTATAAAGACTGTAAAAAGATTGGTGAATGCCAATGCTTGCATCAAGAGAGAACCCTAATGTAAACTATTAACTTTATCAATATTGACTCAACAAATATAATAAATATACCACACATTCAAGATGTTAATAATATGGGAAACTGGGTATTTGGGGGGTAAAGGTATATATGGGAACTCTGTACTTTCTGCAAAAATTAAAACTACCCTAAAAGATAAAGTCTATAAATTTAAAAAAGCAATAGACCCACAAATAAATAAACAAAAGATTGACCTAATATATTTAAGAGCATTTTGAGTTTGTTTCTTATTTTGATTGAAACTGCTATGGGCCCACTTTCCCCTACCCACTCCCATTTTGTTCCACTTTTCTGTTAATAATGTTTACAAAAAAATGTTAACCCATATAGAGAGGATTCATCCAAGGTGCCTTCCAGAATTACACCTTTCTGTATATGGAGGTAAATTATTTCTTCATAAGAAATAGGAAATTTTCCTTTCATTTGTTATTTTTTTAAAGATTGTATTTATTTTTAGAGAGAGGGGAAGGGAGGGAGAAAAAGGGAGAGAAACATCATTGTGTGGTTGCCTCTCATGTCCCCCCTAACTGGGGACATGGCCTGCAACCCAGGCATGTGCCCTAACTGGGAATCAAACCAGCGACCCTTCAGTTCACAGGCCAGTACTCAATCCACTGAGCCACACCAGCCAAGGCTCTTTCATTTATTATTAATCCAATTAAAAATAATGAGTGCTAAACTAAAATTCCCAACCAAAACTCCAAGGATGAACAAAACAAAAGCCTGTGGAAATAAGGAGAAAAAAAAAAGGACAATTAGAGTATTTAAAAAATCTCTGCTCTCTTCAATAATTATACATTATAGCTACATTTTGAGCTACATTATAGCTCAAAATACATGACTTTCTTGATGTAGATAAAATAATTATAAAATGACAAGTTATTTCTTAAAATAGGATTCTTAAAAGAAACAAACAAAAACCAACCTACCCCAAGCTTTTTCCATGACAGAAAATCCTCTCTGCTAAGTTTAAGATAAAAGAGTCCAGGGAACACAAAAATCAAACCTGCTGATGTGCTGGAGCCTTTAATGGAAGGAAAAGAGAGGATTATTGCCACATTCACATGTAAGGCTGGATGACAATTTTATCCATTTTATTATGTGCACTTTTTGAAACAGAAAACTTACCAACTACACCAAATACATTCCTCATATCAGGAATATATACTGCACATAAAACAATGATAATATTGAGTGCTAGAGTGATCAAAAAATGGCGAATCCATGAGAAGGAAAAATTGGAGAAAAACACCATCAGTAAAGCTTTCCTTGCCTGTATAACATAGAAAAGAAAGATTTAAATAAAGAGTAAGGGTCACAGCCAAAATACTAACTCAGGGAAACACGTGAACGGTACCGTGAACGGTACCATGAACGGTACCTGAAAAACCGACCATGATATTTTTGTCCACTAAACCAACCAGATTTCAAAAACAGAACATAGACTATTATCATTACGTGTTTATTATTCATCAATTAAGAAATTTCTGTGCGAGCTTCATAAACACTATTTTGCTTTAATTCTTGAAAACATTTTCATATGCAGTTTTAGGTTGCACGATGTTCAAAATGATCAACAATGACACAGTGTGATGAAATCTCAGAGAACCATTCTCATTAAATTCAACAGAAGAACAAAAGGTTTGAAACGAGAAACGAAATCATGCCATGGGAAAGAAACACCATTTACTATTTTATTTTGTACTATCCGTCTCACAGCATGTGAATATGAAAACGAGTTCCCGACACTTCCCACTGCTGAGGCGGACAGCGGGAGGTCACACCCACAACTGTTTACACAGCCCCTGCTGAACTCCTGGCCCTGCAGTGTGCACTGGGAGGGGCACGCGATCCCCAAGGCCCAGTTCTTAAGGAGCTCACTGTTTAGGAATTCAAGACATCCCTGCAGCAGCATTTATACCCAAAGCCTTTGCTTCCATTTTCTCAGAAATTCTTAAGATTCTGATGGATGGCAACTAAAACGCAGAATGAAGATCTGTTCTGCCCCTTATATTATAAAACTAGAGCAAATAAAATAGCTTGGCAGAGATTAAACTAGAATGTCTATGTGAAAATAAATTGACAATAAACCAGAAGGAGCTTATTTTTGCCAACTTGACTTTTTCCCCTTCATGCACATTCTTTTGAAAACAGAAAACAGAGTTAAAGGAGAAAAAAACCAAAACCTTAGAAGAACTGCGGTCTCTAAATTGGAAACAATGCTGTGGGAAAGCGTAACCCTAAACGAAAACTCACAACGCACAAATCAGCTTAGTGGTTCACTGTTATTTCTGTGCTTTCATGGGGCATGCGCAAGTATGAGGTCTTTGATCAATTACTTGACAAATGAGTAAGATATACAAGACTAGATGTGATTCAAACGTTCCAGTCTGCAAAGAATTAGTGTTGCCACATTAGGGAGCTGCTACACCAAGCAACCAAACCTTTACGAGTACTTACAGGGAAGTGGATTAGAGGGACTGTCAGAAGCACAGCACAGAGCGAGCATAACCTCACAGCCCTGACAACAGCATCATGTGGCAAGTATTTACTATAATCCTGGAGTACATTGGACGCCACTTTGTCTGTAAATTAAAAAAAAAAATAACAATAAGGATCACATTATAAACTACTAAGATGTCAGTAACAGCAAAAAGTATTTTCCTTTACACAAAGGGATCTTAACAGATTTTGGATTCCCAGTCCCCAGTTGATCTCTGACCTGTTTTCTCCTATGAAATACAGAGACATTAGTTAAATATCTTCTTAAAACCTATAATCACTTCTTTTAATGAAACTAGAAATTGGCACAGGCAGAACCTAAATTATGTCCAGAAAAAGTCCAGCCATTTTTAATATAATGGGAGTGATTTGTGTGGCATCAATGTAACCTGGCAGCCAAGGAGAGTGGACTGAAATGCACATGCATGAACAATGATGACTTCACTGTACCAGTCAGTGAGGGCGGTAGACACTGTTGAGTGAGCATGTGTACTGTGTGGCTGTCGCATCCAAAATGAGTGAATAGAGCAACGAATCTGCATCAAATTTTGTGTTAAGCTTGAACATTCCTCCACAGAAACTCTTCAGATGACTCAGAAGGCTTTCGGACAAGGGAAGGAGGTGGGATTGGCTGGGGTGGGCGGGGAGTGGTGGGAAGAAAATGCAGACAACTGTAAATGAACAACAATAAAGTAATAAAATCTTTTAAAAAATAAAATAATAAACAAATAAATAAAAAGAAGGCTTTCAGGGATGATGCAATGAATGCAGCACAAATAAAAGTGTGGCACGAACACTTCAAAGATGGTCGAGAATCTGTTGAAAGTGACCCATGTTCTGGAAGGCCTGCCATAAGCAGGACACCTGAGAATGTTGAACGTGTATGGGCTGCAGTCAGCAAAGATCAGCAACTGACAGTGCGAGAACTAGAAGCTGATCTGGGGATTCCAAAGACTACTGTGTCAAGATTTTGACACAGGATCTTGGCACGAAACGTGTCATGGCAAAATTCGTTCTGCGGCTTCTGCTACCACAGCAGAAGGAACGTCGTGCTGCAGTCGCTATGACTTGATTGAAACCGCTACCGATGAACCAGATTTCCTCAAGAAGGTCATAACTGGAGTTGAATCCTGGGTCTATGGCTATGATCCGGATACAAAGGCCCAGTCATCCCAGTGGAACTTGCCTGGTTCTCCATGCCAGAGTTACAGCAAGATCAAGCCCACGTTAACTGTGCTTTTTGACTGAGAAGGTGTTGTCCATCACGAGTACACCCCTCCAGGCCAAATCAATTAAGAAGGAGGACCGTGCCAATGTTCTTCATCAGTTGAGAGATGCAATATGACAAAAATGGCCGCAGCTATGGGCAACTGGTGATTGGCAGCTTCATCACAACAACACGCCTGCTCACACATCACATCTCATGCTGAGTTTTTTTGCAAAACATCAAATCACCTGAGTAACTCAGCCCCTCTACAGCCCAGAGTTAGTGCCCTGCAACTTCTGCTTTTTCCCCAAACTAAAATCACCTTTGAAAGGGAAGAGATTTCAGATCATCAGTGAGATTCAGGAAAATACAATGGGGCAACCTGATGGTGATTCCAACAAAGGCTTTTACAGTGTTTTGAACAGTGGGAGAACTGTGCGAGGTACCAAGGTGCCTACTTTGAAGGGGACTGAGGCATCATTGCCCTATGCACAATGTTTCTTGTATCTTCTTCAATAAATGTCCCTCTTTTTCATAGGACACGGCTGGGTGCTTTCTGGACAGACCTGTGTTTTCGAGCTTGTCCACAGTCTGAAGGTTTTGAACGTTTATGTTGTTTGTTTTGTAAAGTGTTTTCACGTGCACTACTTAATTTGGTCCATATGATAACGACATTAAGATTGGTAGCAAGGCCAAAAATTATAACTGGCCCGAGACGCACAACTCATAGGGGAAGAGCCAGCACAGCTGTATACCCAATTTTTTTTTGGGGGGGGAGTGTTGCCAAAGCCAATACCTTTTCCTCAATACTACAATGTTTTCTAGAGTCTCATAGTTGTGCACATGTTAGCCGCTTCATCAACATCACATCTGTGGACTCATCTTACATAAAAGCTTTAGGGACCTGGCTTACTTAGCAAGCCAGTGTGGTAGTCAGTGACAGGGTTGGGCATGCCAACCATGCCTTGCTCCAAGGTGGTCTTCCCTCTGACATCTTCCACACCCCAAGCCAGACAAGGAGTATTCAAGGGAGGGTACTCAAGAACAATGCATATCACTGCCTTATAGGGAAAGATCAATTTGTACTTAAAAGGGAATGGTGCTTTTATAATTTGAACATATATACTTTGGGAAAGATGCTTTGAAGGAAATAAGAAAATCAAATACACCTCTGTTTTCAAGGATCTTAAAATTTAAATGGCAGATGAGATGGATATACACACACATATAATAGTGTATAAACACAGATACACACATAAGTGGCAGAAGAAGGTGTAAACAAGTAGCTATGGTGATTCTGAACACAGAAAGACAACTCTGGCTTTGGGATAAGCAAGAAGGAAATCCAGGAAGGCTTGGGAGAGCCATCATAACATAGTGGGCAGCAGATGGTAGAAGGGCTTGCATTCTGGAACCACACAGACTAATGTTCAAATACCACTACTTAACAGCAAATTAATTTTCCGGAGTCTCTGGGTTCTTACATCTGTAAAATGGAGACAATAATATGTTGACCTGCAGAGTTACTGAGAGCATTCAATGAGTTAACACGTGTCCTGACACTCAAAGACATGGGGGAAGCGATTCTAGGAGCAAGAACCAGCACGAGCAGAAGCCCCGAAGTAGCAGGGGGAACAGGCATCTGAGAAAAGGAGTCTCCCAAAAGCAGCACGATGGCTGAAGGAGGGGGTGCTGCAGTGCAAAGAGCAGTGGGTGACAAGGCTGGACATGCATTTAAGACCCAGCAATGGAACTCAATCTGGTGAGCCACAGAGATGCAGTGACTTAAGAACAGTGTATTATGATCTGAATTAGGAGAACAGATTGGGAGAAAAAGAGACCCAAAACAGGGATAGCAGAAAGCAACTGTCCTAATCACTGAGAGGTAATGAGGACCTGAACGAGACTAGTGATAATAAAAATAGGAGAGAAACTAATTGTCTAAATTACCAAAGACATACTTTACACAGTGTGGGACTATGAACTAAGTAGAAGATTAAAGTTGAATTCCATTCCCAAACCTGTGAGATATTTGTGAGTTTTGGAGAAATATGGCAAACTATTTTGTTTCCATTTTCTGAATCATAAAAGTGAGCTATTAACACTTATTGCTTAACAGCCTCATAGACTTTTTAAATGGTCTGGTTATTATGCAACATTTGTTCATTGGCCTGACTCACCAGAGGAACGCTTTATTTTCCCTCACTTTAAAATGCTTTAACGTCTGTAATCAGAGCCCATAGCAGTAATCCAGGTACATACTTATTGATCTCTTTAATCTGACAAAATTTAAGTATTAACTAAGCCTTGGGAGCACTAGATGAAAGAATCCCAAGCAGCTCCAGAAGCCTGAAGAACTAGATTATTACATGTACAAAATATCTGTTACAGGTCCACATTCTGCTTTCCCAGGATTAAAGCCTTCCTTTTGAGCCAGTTAGTTCTGTGTTCCTAGCTGAGCCCTACCATATGTAAGGGATGGAGCACTACACACTGCCCTGGGTTCAGACGAGTCTCATTAAGGACCTGATGGTGATCTCTGCAAGTTGTGGATGCTACCGAAGTCAGGAGGCTGTCCTGTTTAATGCACATCATCAACTGGGTATGAGCCTTACAAAGATGACCACAGAGCAGTGGAAAGACCACTGGACCAGTATTCAGGGGACCTGCCACTAACTGTGTGACAGGTCACCTCACCTCTTTGGGCTTTAGTTGCTCATCTATTCATTGAGTTGAAACCTTAACTTGTGATGGGCCCTTTTGATTAAGGTTTCAGGCTCCATTAGCAATTTATTTCCATAAGACTGAGAATTACTGTTGTCCAGGTAGAAATATACCATAACATATTTTCCCTGGTTACTATTAACAGACCAAAAACAAAACAGCAAATCAGTATCTGAATCTTCTTCTGTCTTTGGAGAATTACTTTTTCCTTCCTTCCTTCCTTCCTTCCTTCCTTCCTTCCTTCCTTCCTTCCTTCCTTCCTTCTTTGTATCACCTACATATATACCTACCTACCCACCTACCTACCATGGGATTTTTCTCAGATGTGTATTTCTCCATTATATAAAATGTGGATACACTGAAGAATCCGCATTGACAGAGAAGGATGAAGTCAGAAACAACATATACTTGATAATCAGGAAAATCCCCACATAGTAAACATTGCATTTCTATAATGTCATATTTAGCCTCTGTTCAAGTATCAGTACATAGATGGATGGATAAATAATACAGACTGAGATAGACAGACAGAGATATAGATAGGAAGACTGATAGATCCTAAGTGAGCCAGGTTTTTCCAAAAGTCCAATATGACAAAAAATTGGAATGAAGGAAATCAGGGTCTTTAACATAGTTCCTGAGGAAGAGGCACAGTGATAAAGGCATTGACTTTGGAGACAGTCAGAATTAGTTTCAAATCCCAACTTATTATTCATTAGCTGGCCAAATTACTCAACCTATATGAACCTATACCTTGCACTTGCATAATAAATGTTAGCTCAATAAAGCTATCAGCGCCCATCCTTCCTCCACTTCCCTTTCGATTTAATACGGCTCCTAAGCATCTCATGGTAATTTATGTATCTATTTCTCAGCTATCCTGGAGGTTGGTGGGCTTTTTGAGGTTTCTTCTAGATAGCTCTATTTATCCATAGGGAGAAGAAGGAGGTCCATCTTTTGAACTTTTTTTCAATGCTGAAGATCCCTAAATATAACAGTGTGTGTGCTAAGTGACAGTTTTAATTTAGAAAGATATACAACTACTTTGCTATACTAAGTTGTAGCTGAATCCCAACAGAGACCCTGCTATCTTAGCTTACTGATATGAAAAAGTCTTACTGAGCTCAAGCCTGTAAAAGACTAACCAACACAATAAAAAATAGAGCTTATGTATTTCAAGAATTTTGTTTCCTTAGCAGTGATCAAAAAGCTTAACAATCTGTTTTAACATTCTTAGTGGTATATCCAGCAGGGCCCCATGTCCATGCTGGAAACAGCGCTCTTCCTGATGGTGTCACAGACCGCTACCACTCTGATCCTGCATCAGTGCAAAAGTGCACAGGCAGATCTAGATTCATGAATGAGCTTTACGACTGTTGGAAATGCACAGAGATAGCAAGAAAAGGACTATATAGAGCAGTTACAATTTTCTCACACACTGAAAACTCCAAGACAAAACAACGTGTACTGAACAGTTACCATATTTAAATTAAATTTCATTAAAGACAGTAAGAAGTACAGTACTAAAACACAGAGACCTGTAATTATGCAATAATTACGATCGTAATGATAACAATAACAACACACCATCGGCAGGAGTTCTCCTTTCTGGAAGATCACAACGTGCCAGATGCTGTCGCAGGCATTTTGGATATAATTCATTACCTCCTTGACACAAGTCTATGCAACTCTCTCTGTTTACAGACGAGGGGATGAAGATATTGTGAGGTGAGGTATCGTGTTCAAGCTAGAACAGAGTAGTTATTTAAACCATGTTTGTTGGATTTCAAAATCTAGACTCTTAGGAAAGGTAGCTATGCAAGTAGATGCTTTCCAAAGACTTGTCAGCTGTGGACAGCTCTGAGAGATAAGCAAAGCCCCATCTCACGTGATCATGTATGGCTAAAACCTGCAACGGGCACAGGGCTACCTACTGTGAAATCGGAGTCATAGCAGCTAACTACCCCAAAGTAGTAACAGCTACTTACTAGGAGCATTGTTATCAAAGCATTCATAACCTGAAAACTGCAGGGGAGAGTTTGACAAATTGAGGGTAACTTGTTATAATGCGTTTGTGTGCAAAATAAAGAAGTATGTTTGCAAATTTAAAAGACCTTACGGGTTTTTTTTGAATCTTGTTCTAGACTTCTAAATTTTACCTTTCTTTGAGGTTCTTATGAGAAAAAAATAGCATATCAGGCAGACAATTTTGCAAAACTAAATAAAAATATTTACTTTCACGTTACAAATTTAAAAGAATGCACAGTGTTGAGTCGTGTGAACGGAGTCTGAAGGCAGTGACCTCCGACATGTGCGCATGCGCACAGCTGCAGTTCGGTTAGAGCCCGCTCCTTCCCAACTTGTTCTTCTCCCTTTAACATTCTCCCAAACTGCCGCACTAGAGTCTAATATATCGAAAATAAGATTTATTCTGAAATATTTTTTAAAAGTAAAATCATCATCGCACGTTTTTTTCTTGTATAAAGATATCAATGTCCTTAAGCCTGAGGTTTTATTCAGGGGTTTCAGAAAATTTTCATAAAAAGTTATTAATCTTGAGCTTGATCTACCTTTATAAGAGAAAGCAAATCAATTCTTCAAGGCCCACGGAGCCACCGTGGCACTGCAGTGAATTCTGGCAGCCTGAGCAAATTAACTCACTGATGACGGGCAGAAAATGAAGTTCATACCCAAGTGTGAGATCAACTACAGAACAATTTACCTTGACACCTGTCATTAAATAATATGCTTACCATAAAAAGTGAGGTACCCAAAGAGTGCCGATATAAAATAAATGAGAAAACTTAAAGCAATTGCTGTATTGGTTACATTCTGCATTCTCTTCTTTGAAGGGCTGAAAGACAAAAATGGCGAAAGTAGAGTCAGTGATCTGGCTTATATCTACAGAAATAAGTATCTCCCAAGCTAGTCAAAAGAATTCTTTAATCATTCGAGACCTAGGCCATTAATAATTATACACAAGAATTCCTGATTTGAAATTACTGCACAAAGATTACGCTTTTAGGAAACATTCTCAATTTGGACAAAACTAACCCTCAGTTCTTTGGTTTTGTCTTAAACTAACTCTTAGAATCCAGTGATGGGAGGGAAGAATTCACAAAGGAGAAGCATGTCATTGGATCTGAAAGTCCTAGAAGTAAGAAGACATACTTAACACATTTCAAATATTCCAGGATTCTATAGTACCTTTGAAGTTCACAGTATATGGGCAACACTGAGGTATGGCAGAGAAATGAAAAAGCCATGGTTGGTATGGTATAAACACTCTGAAAAAAAATTTAGAAGACAAGGTTACTAAGTGCTACTCTGTTGAAACCACTACTTCATTTGGCAATAAGCTCCATTCTTAAAAATAAACCAAACAATCAATTTGATTACATTTATTTCATTTTTCATAAATCATCTCTACAAAATAAGGTTTTTGTTTTTTCTTAAAGAGACACAATTACAGTCACCAGCCAATCTTTTCCTTGATCGAAGGATTGCCTGGCTGGCTCCTGTACCTGCTTGCACATTATTTGGGCAAGATAAAAATAATTTAGGTGTGATACATAATATTTAGGTGAGATTCAAAATAATAACATTTTAGAAATAATCTCTTCATAAATCTCAGTCTTTCCTACCGTATGCATTAGGAAACTTAAATACATCTTACTACTCTAAGCAGAAATAATCATTAATGCTTTTGAACCTGCTTTCTCTTCACCAACTCAATCCAAGGTAGTATCACCAATTTAATCCTAGGGAGCACTGATAATATTAATCACATCTTAGCATCTTTGCCTAGGTTCTCTTTCAATGGGAACGAACATGATGTATTCTAGACCTCAAATAGTTAGGGATCCCCTGGAACACACCAACATAACTTTTTAAAAATTAGAATATGTAAGAGCCAGATTTACAAAGCAAACAAAAGTTACCATCTAAATGAAAACACTGTCTCTACAAAGCGCATGGTGATGATTTACTTTCCTTTTTCTACTGTGAAAAAAAAATTCCCCTACTAACGCTAGGCTCTCCAGCAAAAGAAGTTCCAGATGACTGAAGACCTATCTTGGGACATAATGCCTCCTCAAATATTTGAAGCGTACTGGGAGGAAGGAAAGCTGTAGTGTTTCCTGAGGCTGGATTAGGGAAATGAGACTTTAATTCACAAATTCTCTTTCATATATTGCTCAATTTCCTGGCTTGTCAATTACCCTACCTAGATCTTTAAGGCACATGGAAGCCTTTACCATATAAAAGATGTGCCCTTGTGGGGCCAGAGAGACATTTCTCAGGAAAAAACTGCGGATAAAAAGGATATTCTGCATGGAGGAGTTACCGCACTAACATGCTACACTAATAGAGCTGTGCATGAGCGGAGGGGATTCTAGTCTCTGGAACCCTGCACTTCAGCAGAATCCCAAAGTATAGATGAACAGACTTGCAGCAATGGGAAAGCCTTTTAGCTCTTCCAGAATGGTAGACATCACCTGGACCACAGGTCCTCCTCTGTTGATGCGCAGGGGCTCTTGCAGGCATTTTCAGTGTCCTAGGGCTCTCAGAGGAGGCGAGGGGACTTGTTCCTCTCGTCTCCCCATTTAAGGCATCATAAATTTCAACTTTGGAATGTCTGCCAGAAGACATACTGGCAGCACTCAGCTGCTGGTCCAATGATGAGGCTGTTTAGCTACAGACCAAGGCTCTACTCCCAAGGGAGGAGTTTTGATATAATTGGCTATTTAGCTTTGCAAGTCCAGAGGCAACAGGAAGTCTGTATCCACAGAGGACCTTATTGGCCAGACCAGACATTTACTAAATCTGTTCTTTTAGGCAGTTGCCCATTTAAAACAGGCTCCATTTAAAGGCATGCCAAAAAAAAGGTGGCTGTTTCATAATAGGCCACCCTGTGTTAAATAATATTATTCTTCTGGTAGGCAACCCTATACTTAGCACTTTCATGAAAATTAATTAGTTACAGGTACAAAGACCTAAGAGACCCTGTTACACAAATCTCTTAAAACTTGAAATGTGAAAAATCAACCAAAAGTATCTGTTAATAACTTACACACCTCTTTGGAGAAATGAAAGAGCTTTGGTTTACA